>BJBW01006423.1:0-119116 GCA_004320125.1 Scolopax mira | reverse complement strand
CCTGGATGCAGTCCTGAGTGACATGCTCTAGCTATAGGCAATTCTGCTTCAGCAGGGGAGTTGGACTAGATCTGTACAGTCCCTTCCGACTCTAAAAATTCAGTGAAATTTCTCCTCCACATCCACCGTTTTACTGGCTGCCTTAAGACTGAAGAGCCTTTTTACAATGGAAGTGTAGTCAAAATTAGTCCTGCAAAAAAGTATGTTTTGGCCAATTCATGTTTTCTATCAAAACCAATTAATGAAAGAATTCATAAATAAAACATCATTGGCCAGGAATATAAAAATAATTATACTTAAGTAACAAAGGAAAATGAGTTAAGCTACTTCCAGAATACAACACTGAGTGCCATGCTCACAGGTATTTGCCAAGATTTGTTTGTACCACATGCAGAGCTACATTGCACATCTTAGAGCAGCTTCAGCAGATGTGAAATGGGGCTATTTGCATTTCTGAGTAAGTGGCTGAGATGTTCTTTATATATGAGTTACAGAGCCCACTCTGGCTTCTAATGCCACCCCATGAAACAGAGAAAAACGGTGATAGACCTGGGTCTCTCTTTCTCATAATCCAGACTGGTGATCTAACTAGTGGAATATTTGCTATTTCAGAGTTTGTTACTTCTTGTGCTTTGTAGAGACCCCATGCTTATTTAAACTGGCACACTCTTCTCTTGAATCTCCAGTGCACACGTATTTCCAAATAAAATAAAAACCCTGCTCAATCAGAAAATTCTCTAATAACAGGGGTGGCAGAAGGAGTTCTTATGCTCTGCATGCTGCAAATTTGGCACATCCTGATGCTTCCAAGACAGTACTCTCTGGCTTGCACAGCTGTCAAAATGCAAGTCAGAGCTGAGACATGGGAACTCCACTATGTCATCACATCCACACCACTGCTCTTCTCAGATCTGTTTTCTGAAGAGCCTTCAAACACTTTGTACAGCTTGTTTGCCAATGGTTTAGCACACAGTGCTTCACCACTTCCCTTGGAAGACTCTTCCACATAAATGTTACTCATAAACCAAAGAGGAATTTATAATTGGATCCAGATCTTTTCCAAAAACTGTCACACACCATATATTGATTTCTGTATGTTGAGCAGTACATTTGAGTGCTTCTGTAATACTCATTCAACATCCTTTGTTATACATGCTAGGATGAAACACTGCAAACCATTCCTCCTCTTCGTGCCTTTGAAATCTTTTCAGACAGTTGTATTCTTTATAGTCACTATTTTGAATATGAGGCAGATAAACACTGCACTGTAAAAGCCACACAATAGTGCAAAAAGAAGTCTTGATTCTATTGTTTGAGTTTATTAGCTTGCAACCCAATTTTAGAGAAACATACGTGGTGAAGAATATATCTTGAAGCAGAAAGATGTTTTGCCTTCTTTTGTGGTAAAGCAAAAGAATGAATGATCTTATGTTCTGCAAGATACATGAACACTGGTATTCAGCACAGCATTTTGTCATCTGAAGAGTCACATGGAAAGTGTATTTATGATTGCAATTGTTTATTAGATTGGAACTATACCTATCTTATGTGAAGGGGGGTAAAAAAAAGGAACATAGTTTAGAAAAAATGACAGCCTTAACATTAAATCCCCTCTTATTTAAGTCTCCTGCACCTGGGATCTCTCCCTTTAAAAGTAAAGCCATAAGTCACTTTGGAGAGAGGCCAACTGTCTGGAATCCTTTGTCCAAAACCAAGTGTAGGCTTCTAACAAGGCATGACATAGAAAGTCAAGACCCTTTCTCTTTTTGCAGTGTCTTAAAAACCCCCTTTCTTCCTACAGTTTCACAAAAAACTTAAAAGACAAACTGAATCAATGCAATTGAGAATAGAGAAGTCATGCTTGAGGCATAAATGCTCAACACAGCCTACAGTGCAAACAGCACATGAGCAAACAACTTCTGCCCATCTGAGAGCATGAGAAAGCAGTCACAGGTATTAAAAAATGAACATAGAAAACAGTAGAAAAACTACCTCCAGCTCTTAAATGTATTTCTTACTGTTGATGAGTTTTAATAACATGTACAGAGATTTCATTATGCACCTGAAACTTTTAAAAATGTGGACCATTTCACTATCTATGGACTAACTTCTTAGTTCATATGCTCAGAGCCTTGAAATCTTGCGGTCCCATGAACACAGGGCTCTCTGCTCCCAATAGTTCATATATTATCCATTTTGTCCATAGCACGCAGAATAATATCACTGCTTTGAAAATGCTAATCATTCATAGAAAGAAAGATGTAGCCATGCCCGATGTATCACCAGAAAGATTACTCCAGGGGAAATCAGACCATATAATTTCATGGGCACAAAAGAAAAAGCCTTGAGAATAGTCTCCCCTGGGTGGGAAAGTGGAACATTGTTGTCTTCCCAGCACTGCGTTCAACATATGCAACTCAGTACACCCTATAGTAAAAAAACAGGCAGTGGCTTGAATGCAAGACTGAGGAATCAGTTGTAAATGATAAAACCGACTTCTTCAGAGTCCAGCCATACCAAACAATTACAGTAAAAGATTATGATTAATTTGGATGAACTTTGCTTTTTTGAAAGCCTGAGGTAAAGACAAATCTGACTCAGTGCTTGTACAGACATCTCGGTACCAAGCTCCTGTCTCCACCTATTCATAATTCAAGAGGCACAAATGAATGGAAGTGCCAGGAGCCTATTGAGGTGCCTAACTTCACATGGAGTTTTCAAGGCACATGAAAGCCTATTTTGATTTAGTTTACCCTTCTGTCTCATCCCCCAAGCATTTGCAATCTCCTTGTGGGAGGAAAAACTCCTGTATTTTTAGGATTTATTTATTTCGGTCAGCATCTGCATAACGTAAAACATATGAAGAATTACATTAGTAAGGCCCACAAACCAGGGTACCTCTTTCCGCTGGTGACAGCTCTCACCAGACAACCACAAAGTCTGGATTCTTGAACTGTCTTTCTCCCAGCGGAGGGAATAAGAAGTTTATATACACATAGAAGTGTCCCCTCATGGCCATAGTACTGAGTTTATGGTAGATATCAAACACAGACTAGAATGCCAATAGTCAGGGAGAGGTCTCCAGCATGCCTCTTGCATTTCCTGGGCAAGCTAGTCATATAAAAGGTAGACTGAACCAAAGTCATCTCTGGTTGTGCTTAAGATACAACAAACTCTACTTACCTCTTGGGAGAACTGTTATTAGCAGTCAAATTTGGAATAAGGTCCCAAGCAGATGAAACTATCCACCAGCAGCAAAAAAAGAAAGCATCCCCCAAAACACAGAGCAGGGCTGCTCATCATTCCCTGTATTGTAGGTCTTGTTCTGAGGTACTGATTATGAAAGGCACAACAGTCAAAGCTTAAGATCACACTTCACACACTTAGAAGTTGAGCAAAACCTAATTCATAACACACATCTTCCTCAATCTAGTGTTTAATTACTTCAATGGGGAAAAATATTGAGCTTCAGCTCTTTAGAAATAACAGGTTGCTTTTTGTTTAATATTGACACCACATTTGCACATTACTGGGCAAGAAATTTTTGTCAAATGTTTCATTAGATTTTTACTTTGCCATCTATCTTCAGAATATAAAACCATGAAAAACCACTGACATGGTCCTGATCTAGGAGAATTATTGAACCTTGCTAATCTTTCAAACAAGTTTTAGCTTTAGATTTAGCTTGTCCAAGCATTTTAAAGAGGATTTTCCTCTAGGCAAAATGTTAAAAGCTGGTTTTGAAAAGACATATGGCTATACAGTTGCCTGCAATTACTGAATATTTTAGTAGCCTGGTTCAATTTAATTTTTGCAAAATATTTTTAGATGCAGAACTTTTAGACCTCAGAAATGAGAGTCAGATAGTGATGTTGCTTATGAATATAAAATGTAATATGCTTCTGTCCCAAAAGACTGTAATTGAAAATCACAGTAATGATTCCAGTCACAAAACAAGTATTTTCCAACACATTGGTTGCCTGAAACAACATTCCCTTCTTGTGTGCTCAGAATAAGGATTGGATTAAGTCAGAGACCACTGTGGAAGACAATTTTCCAAAAGAAATGAGCAGAATGCCTTATGGGATCCCTCTTGCAAGATGGAGTTCCCCGTCACCAACCACATGGTCTTACCCAGAAAGCTCTAAAATTCACGGTGGCCATCTCACCACTTAGGCTAAATATTGGTCTGAAAAGCAGTTCTGAAGAACAGCCCTCTGATTAGTAAGAAGGAGGGGAGCATATTCAGCTCCTGCCATTGAGATATGGCTTTGAACACTGTAGTAAAAAGCAGCTTGCTCTGCTAATAAATATCCCTGCTGCAACCCTCCCCATTAGAGCAAAATAACTTATTCACAGACAAGTGAATAAATGCACTGGTTCAAGTGGATGCTTGTAATAATAGAAGTTTTTCTGCTAATAAAAGTATCCACCTAGGTTTTAAACCTGACAATATGAAGTAGTTTTCAAATTCTAGGAAAGTCAGCAGTTCAGTGTTTGTCATTTTATGACCTAGACACTAACAATTAAGTCAACTATCATTTAGGAATTCAGTTTACCCAAGCTCACGAAACAACTGACCTCAGAAATTACTGACTCATGACAATGAGCATCATTGCTTCTGCTTGAAGCATCAAGTGGAAGAAATTAATCTCACTTCCATATCCTTGTTGTTCTTTTTCTATTTTTACATTCTCCTTCTCTTGGACCATTGACTTTAATTTGGGAGCTAACTGATCGAATGCTATGCCTTGTATTCTCATAGTGAGCTTAATGGATATAGCACTATGTTGTACAACATCGATCGACAGCAATCAATGACTCAGCACTGCTACACAACCATGGGAGTTGTACCAATTTGGTGCCCATAGTACATCAATAACACATTTTACACAACAAACCAAACACTACACTTCACTCTCCAAGGAAAGCCTTGTCATGTAACTCTCCAATCTACCTTCTACTTAGAAACACTGCTTGGGAGAACAAACTCCTCTCCTGCATTAACACAATGGGGTTTTAACTTCCCCACATTTATCTGCAGTAGTTGCATCCTTGCTGGCTTTACATCTACAGAGATATTCTGGCTTTTTATTACTACATCACATAATCTATACAATAAGAAGAAAAGGTATGCATTTGTTAAACTTAATGACAATTGTTCCACACATGTAAGTATTCCTACTTATTTTTGTCATGATTTTATTAGGTTTTGTATTCATTCACGACAAATGTGTATTTGTTGTCGCTAAATACCAGTGTTAAAGTGGGAGTCTCAGCTATGACTCTTGAGACTCTTAACCAGGGAGAAGCTAAAAGAAGTCAAAGTTCCCAAATTCCAAAGCAATGAGCCCATAGGTATTAGAATGAGTGAAGAGGATAGCGGTACACTCCAGCATCTCGCATGCTGGAAACAGATTACCAGTCCAAGGCTGAACCTGGTGTTTTCCTACAGATACAGGCCACCTGTGAAGCACCATAGAGTCTCACTCTGCTGATCTACTAGCACCTAGTACGGGAACCAGGGGCATAACATGAAGATAAAGGGCAGAAGCAAGCCCAGCTTAGGCATTGTCTCATGGGATACAGCCATGAGACATGTTGGGGTCTGAAACTGGGAAATGTTTCTAGATTCCATGGTAGCGACCCTGTCAAAGTCTTACAAAGCAATCACAGAAATGTAGATCTGTGAAGGTTTGTGTAGGGTCATTTCCTTGCTCCCAGGGAGGATCAACTATACCTGAGATTATCCAAAATAGGCATTTGCTCTGTGGCTGTGAAAAACTTCCAAAGACAGATCTGGCAGTTTCTTTGGGTAGCCCATTCCAGTGCCCAATACCATTGTAACTATAAAGTTCTTATTAAAATCTAATGAAAACCACCATTGCTATAAATTGCCTTTTGTTCCACCCTCATTGAAGATGAACAATTAATTGCTATCATATTTATATAACCATGTCTGTATATTACAGCACAGTTTATTCTCTTTTCTAGACAGAAACTCATCAGGCTGTGTTTGTGCAAGTAGCACTTTGATAGTAAAACCAGCGAGTTGCCCAGTTGTAGGAGCCATCCCCAGCTCCACCTGGTTCCCAGATATAGGTGTCCAGCTTCACCTCTTGCTCTCTTATGAATTCAGGAGTGGGCTGCAGGGAGAACTCACCTCTCCTTGGTTTTGTGGGTGAAGTTGGCAGATGGACAGAATATTAGTCCATGAAAATTTTTGTACAGAACACTCTGGGCATCCAGGTTTTCAATAAAACATACTTAGTTCCTGCAAATTATTTCGTGTTTTCCTGTTAATTTTTTTTTGTTGTTTGCTTTCCATTAGTCTTTCTCCAGTTTGTTTGTATATTTCTTAACGTATCATGTATAAAACTGAATGAAGAATACAGGCTGCGGGCTTATCTCAGTGGAACAGGGCAAAGTAATTACCTCTCATCCTCTTGTGTACAATACCTTCAGTGACGACTCCCAGAATGACTTTCACATTTTAACATTTTGTCACACTGGTGACTCGCACTCATTTTCTAATTTGCAGCAGCCCACAGATTCTCCTGCTGACTGAATTATTCCTTATTTTCTATAGATAAATGATATTTTCCTCACTGACTGCTGGGACTCGTGCTTCTTTGAGTTCACTTATATCTTCCCGATTTCAGGCCTGCTTGCCAGCTAGTCAAACCACTTTGAAATTTTGTTCTAGTTCGCTCAGCCTGGGTGATGTACTGGAAACTTGGCATATGATACAAAACTGAGAAGTTTAATTGATGGAGTCAGAAAGCCCTTTCTAGAGAACGCTTTTATTTTAATTTATTGTATTACAGCAATTCTGCATACCCCAAAACTTTAAAGGATCTTTTGGTGAGTAAAGGCCTGTTCAGCTGATGGTTCTGCTCAACTGTAATCTTCCATTTTCTCCTCATGTTTAGTTTCTTTAGTTCTCATGTGACATGGACAAAACATTCAAATTTAAATCTTCGTGGAACAGAAACATAAGAACTAAAACCTTCAAGGCACGTTAGGTTAACCTCCAAAATTAAAATGCAAGCTAACAACTGTAAGTCATTTCACTGAGTTCATTTTCATTAATCTAAACCAAAACAATCCTGTTGTACATTCCAGCAATGTGAAATGGTAGACATTAGAACCAAGATGTTAGGTCTCCAAAACATCAATGTACCTACAGGGTATTGCTGAAAAGTTGATCAGACCAACAGCTAAACTTATTTCAAAATTCTGGTAACTTTTCTATTCAAGAGAGCACTGCGGGCTATATATAGCAATATCAAAATGTATCTGTTTTTTCTTATAAGCGTTTGTTCTGGATCATGCCTTGAATATGGTGAGATTCTAGAATGAAGGCTATAGAAATTTCATCACTTTGTTTTCTAACATGAAGTACACTTCTCTATTCCCATCATCATTTGATACATGGATGCACACCAGTTTCACTGCAATCTTTCCTTCTGTACTGAAAATTACATGACATCCAAACAGTTAAAAAAACCACTAAATTATGAAATATTGGTGGCTCCAGACACAAATTTGTCAGTTTTATCTTCTGTATGTGTCATGCATGTCATCCCTTAGGCCATACATTTTACCGACATAATTTAAGGTTTATTTGGTAAACGAATCATACATGCTGGTTGAGTCCAGTGGTTTACATGATGTAAAAGAAGAACATCTTAAGCAACACATGTGCCATAAAAGCAAACAGATGTTTGCAGTCTAAGCACTGTGCTAATGGTGCTGCTATGGCAATGTATCAAAGGCAAAATGCAACGTAGCCAGGACACTGGAGCGTTAAGCACAGCTGCTTAACTTTGAACCCACAACCAATGGGGTATCCCAAACCACCCTGGGGCTTGTTGCCATACTTAAGGTAAGAATTCATAATTAACTGCTAATGCCTAAACTCCTCGGCTAAGAGAGGGTGGAATTTCTTGTGAAGGAGATGACAAATATATGAAAGGTATAGTAAAACTACTGCTCATTTTGCAGAATTAACATAGCAGGAACGCTATTGTTGTTTCATATCCACCTCAGGAGACCTGATCTGAAGCTTTCTATGGAATTTTACAGGCTAGGCAGCTACAAAACAGAAGTGTAAGAAATTCAGCATCAGGAGCACATGCATCACTGAAGAAGCATGGCAGACAAGTCAGGACACTTCCAAACTGATACCCTGAGCACTCTGTAATGCAGTGCATTACCAGCAAGAGGGCTCTCAGCCTGTCGGAATGACTGGAACTATGCACGAGGCGGCAAAAATGCCATTTTGTTCATACCATTGAATGTGAACGTCACCAAATCCTAAATGAAGCTGAACTTAGTATAATCAAATCTAACAAAAGTAATTAGGAAGAAGGGGACTGTTGGGGTTTTTTTGGTTTTTTATGCCACCTCTCTAAATCTGACAACCAGAGGACTTATATTAAAGTGACCATTGAATGAAACTATCAAAGAAAAGATAAAAAGTGCAACTTAACACCTGTCCACCAAAGGAGTTCTACAAAAACCCGTAAAAGGAAGACGACGATTTGTTCAAGGAAAATCCTACAAGTGTTAACTTATTTACCTAAAGGAAAATGCCAGTTGTTTCAGCATCTGTGCACACAATCAATGAGAACAGTAACTTAATTAAAAAAAAAAATCAGCAGAGAATTTCGGCACACATGAAATAGAACATGTGTTACAATTCCAGATATAGAAACATACATCTGCTTATGTACAGACTTTCATTTTCAAGTATGTTCTTAAATATCTTGTGGAACATACAATACATTTAACATAAAAAAGAAAACACAACCACACAAAATTTGCCAAGAAGTGTTTATGCATTCCTTTAATTGCTTGCTACACCATCAAAAAAATTGATTTAATATTAATATTTTTAATGAAATAAAAACTCCACCAACTCCCAGCAGGGAAATATATCCTCAGCAGCTGGTAAACTCAGATCCTAACACATGTTGCATATTTTTAATACCTTCCTGTTTAAGTCTCAAAGTACTGCGTGTTCCAAAATAGACTGATAAATAGTTTTGAAACATAACTTCTAATTAACACAGAAGCAAATTCAAAGGCTAAACTTTTACAAATAGGACTACTTGCAAGTTAATATCAAACTTGAGGGGGCTTAATTTTAAGATCCAGACTTTTCTGAATGTTTCAAAGTGAATAAGCATGAGAAGACATGATGAAACTGCAGTTTCACATGTTCATCACTGACTTTTCATGCTTTATATTTCACAACCCTTTTAACTTAAAATAACTGCATTTTTCCTGTCCTAAACAATTACATTACGCACTCGTGAATAAATATAGACATGTTACCGACACAGTTTAATGTCCTCTGATCTGAGAAAGAGCCTTCCTAAACTGCTCCTCAGCTTTACACTGTCCATCTTTCGGCCTCCTTCATTTGCTTGGCTCTTAAGCACATACACTCACAGGACCTGTAATGCAATGCTAGGCTAGAGGCTTCTAGCAGGGAACACAATGTCTCATTTTTAGGTTGTGGTTGCAGACTGTGCTCATCATAACTATATCCTCAAACCCAGTAGCGCAACAGAGCCAAGCGAGACACTGTGGAATGAGGACTGCAGCTGGACTAGAAAGCACAGCTCAGATTTGGAATGATATCTTTAACTTTAGACTTCAGATATATTTACTCAAGGGTGGAGCAAGAGGGATTACACATTACAAAAAATTAAAAGTTTTTAAAATAAAAAAATAATCAAGCAACATCTTTTATGGGTCATATGATAGCTGGGCAGCAGCATTAGGCAGATGAACTGGGCAGATTAAGATGTCCTATCTATAATTCCTTATCATTCATCAATACAGTGAGTGCTACAACAGAAGTTCTCTTGCCCCACTCTCTGGGCACCAATCTCCCTCTTGCAATATTCTTAGAAATCTTACTTAAAGCTCTGCAACTGCAGATGGCAATTTTCAATTAGGCATGTGCTTCAGGGGAAATAAGGAATTTACCAAGGTCACTTAAGGGCAATGAAATCACAGATGCCGTATAAAATGCTTACACTACAAAATGATAGCATAATGGAATGGTAAAGCCTTTAACAAAACCCTAAAGGGAGCATGCAACTAGTACAGCATGTTCTTTTATTATTTCAAGCTCTCCAGTTACACCTTTCAAAGTTCAGTCTTTTTTTTTCCCTCAGAAGTGAAGAGATATCAGAAAATAACCAAACCACAACTTTGATGTCCCCAACTGCCTTTTGCCAAAGTGTAAGAGCATGCAGCTTCAAATTATATGCAAATCAGAAAATGAAAGTGAAGTAAACATACAAGAAAACATTTGTAGGAGGAATGGGTTACTAAATGGGAAAAACACGGAAGACATTTAGTAAAGTCTTTGTTTAGAAACAAAACAACATAAAATAGTATATTGTAAACACATCAAATCCTCTGTGTTTTAAAAGTGAGGAAATGAGCAAGAGTCCTCATTAAAGGCAAAAGTAGTTTCGGTTCAAGTAATCAAACCTTTTGTCATACGTATAAATACTTTGGTGCTTCTCATCTCTGGTACACAAACTGAAACTCCAATTCAGACAAGCATTAACCTTCAGACTGTCAAATTCAGGTATTTCTGTTTCATTTCAGTCTTGCCTCAGTTACACAACTAAAGATGGTACCACATGTGTATGCACAGACTCGCTGCACTCAGTGCCTTTGCCTGGGTTCAGCACGCTCATTTCTCATTACTGTACCCTGAACACAGCTCTGTTATTGAAATTGATATGAAAGAATCCTTGAATGAATGAAAAATTAATCTTTGAACAGTGTCACAAGGAATGCTAGCTCTTTTTTAATCAGTGGATGAAACACATCACCTATTAACATGGACTGGAGACCAGCGTGTAGGATGGGAGGCTAGTTTGCAGAAGCTCTGGAAGAAGAAGGGTCATTAAATAACCCACGCATAGCTACTGGCTTTTCTTGGGATTTGAGATAATCCACAAGGTCTACCCTGTACTTTAAGTTGCTTTGTCTAGTTTGCAATTATTTTCTCACTGTAAATAAAGGATAAAGTTTCCTTGGACTATATCTTCTAGACATATGTCCTGGTCAGAAAACAATTTGCTTTTTGTGCATCCAGGCCAACGGAAACTCATGCAAAACTGCAAACACAGCACCAAGCAGAGACACAAAAAAGAAAACCAGGGCTGGCACTGGTTTTAGGCAAGTCCCATTGTGATGCTGCAGACTCTGCAGCCACACTATTACACATGCCATGGGTGGCAGAGGGGGGCACAAGGCACATACTGTGGATAAAAGGGATGAGACCCCACACTGCCCCTTGTCTCCCCAAAAGAGTCACAGACACAAAGCTCATCTAGGAGCAAGCTGCATCCAGGACAAGCCCTGCAGTAGCATGGCCACGTAGATGGCTGCTCAGATCCTCATGTCAGCCCAGAATATACTGTACAGGCTTTGAACCTGGTTTCTACCCAGCTTTGCACTGGGAAATCACAAGACCATTACTGATTGCAGCATAGCTAGACTGATGGGGGTAATAAAATGTACTAGACAGACTTGAGAAAAGGTGATTTAAAAGCATATTTCCCTGGAGTCTTCTGGCCTTTAAATTCACACTTTGATTATTAACACCTCTGCTAGAAGTCTTTCTTCTGTGCTCCCACTCAATTCATCAACAAAGGTTGTCTGCAAAACCACCAGGATGAGAAGCAAGACAACTGAAATGTATGGTTCTGGTCCACCAGTCCTACTTTCTTTGCTGTGGTGGCTTCTACCAAGACCAAAGATGTTTCATGACAATGAACCCATTAGCTTCAACAGTGAAGCAGTGTTTGGGAACTTGCTACCTGCTTTCTATGCAATGTTGATCCTCCTATGAAATTCTCTACTGAAACTACTCCAGCTGTTATGTGTCATTGCTGTTAATATCTTAGTAGACATTCAAAGTCAGGAGTATATAAATGAATGAGAATCTATATTAACACAAGTGAATTTTAATCCTGACAGTTCCTTATTCTGAATCGATTTTAAGCAGAAAAATATAATATTACTAAATTCAAGTAGACATTCATTCATAAAAATTAGAAATATTTAGAAGGAAGGGTTTTTTTAAATAATAGTCATCTTCATTGTAAGCTTCTAAACACTGAAGCATAGGAACGTATTTTACTTTCCCACTTTGACTACTAGGAAAGATGTAGTGACAACTCCCATGAATAGTGTGTTCACATGCGTGACATACCATGAAAGTTATTGAAAAACAATCATATATCAGTTCCTAAAGTTCTTAAGTTTAGAAAAGATCGTTCTGAAAATCACCTTCACCTGTTTCCAACCAGTTCTCTGCACTTCATTTTTTTCTTAGAAGTTACTCAGAGCAATCAGCTGAAAAGCTTTTTTCATTTTTATCTTTTACACCATAATCGCATAAAACTTGAATGAACTTCCACAATTAGCATGCTGATACTTAACATTAACTGTCCTGAAGGTCTGCACAGCACTATTCTTTCTGTAGGAAAGCTGCTTGAATTAAGTTTCTAACTTTATTTTTCATTATGATCAAAATCTTGAAGGAACAATCTCTCTCTGTGAGGATTTTCCCCAGAACCTGCTGTAATCAGAATATGCAAATACTTCCTAGGGAAACACATATCCTTGTTTTGAACTGAGGTAATCCCTATTGCAGAAGAACAAGTTTTGCTTACATTTCCTAGAACAGTACCTGCCAGCTTGTTTTTTAACTCACTGAAAAATCTCTATTGCCACAGGAGCTCCCTGTGTTCCACCAAACAAATTCCAGCTATGCTGACTGCGCTGCACTCATACACATCAAAACAAAGTACCCCAAAACATTGGGAATGCTAAAGGAGAGCACCTTTTACAAAGTGTACACTCTAAGGTGAAAAAAACCAACCAACATCAAGTACTCCTTTTCCCAGACAGGACAGAATCATAACATTGTGCATTTGCAGAGCTTCAGCCAGCTAAACGAAGCATCTCAGCCTTATTTCCAGGCTCAGCTCACTCACACCCGTGTTCCATCCGAGATAAGAAAGTTTGAGAATCACCCTCCAAAAAGAAGGTACATCCGAATCAGAAGCACGTGGGATGTCAGAGAAGTTAAAATAATTGCTCACACAGATGCTGCTGTACACAAGAAGCACGCTTCTGCTCTGTAGCCCTTATTAAAACCCGCAAGCCATTTTTAGGAGGGAACCACAGCTGTAACAAGCAAGTCTCCCTCCGAGTCTCCCTGCCGCTCTAACACCGCCACCCTCCAGCTGCGAGGAGCCGCCTGACGTACCTGTGTCTCCATGTTTGCCCCCCTCGACAGTTTTTCTTCTTTACTCCTGAAGTTGAAGAAATGGGAGGCGAGGGTGGTGGGGGGGGGACACGACACGGTCCTTCCCGGGCGGGCTCTGCGCTCTGTCCAGCCTCCGCGCACCCACCGACAGACAGACCGACCGACCGCCCCGGTGACGGGCTCCCTCCTCTCCCGGGCAGTCCGCAGCCCCGCCGAGCTCCTTTAAGTCTAACAGGTTTCCTTATATAGGTAAAGGCAAATTGCATTCCTGGTGAGAGAGGCTAACTGGCTTAACTTAGTTAACTCCACGCGTACCAAATGGGACTGAGCGCCTGGAGTTTGCCAGCGCGGCGCTGTGAAGCGGCTGCAGAGCCGAGAACGCTTTCCTTACAGCAGTGAAACTATTCCATTAGTTAAAGATACAATAGTACCCACTGTTATATTAGCATTGCATTAAATGCTTGACATTTTTACAGAACACCCTCCTTATCCTGTATTTTACTCCAAGAACAGTATCTATGTGCACACATATAGTACTAAAATAGTTCCAACCCTCTATGAATACCATGTAACAAACGCTACTTGCGAAGGTTGGGACATGAGGATGGCAATACTGAAATCAACGGGAAGAGACAGCCTAAGAAAAGTTTGGCTTACTCTTTTCCACTTCCTTTTTCTATACAATGTAATAGTTAAACTTCTGGTGATAGATCTGTCTTTGTCAGAGAGGTGTCATTGCAATATATTAACAGACACGCCCCTATCTAAACAGAGATAGAGGGAGTACCTAGCACAAGCATATTCTCCACTCTGCAGAGCAGTGACACATGCATTTCACATATTTTTTAACCCTCTTGCCTACTCACTAACCCCCTTCTGCAGCCACAACTTACATGCCTTGAAAAACTTCAGCAGGCAGTTAATTAATTACAGAGAAAACCATATAAAACGTTTCCCTTCATTCTATTCAGACAAGATTCACCTGTTAATTATGGACCTTCTACAAGGTAAAATATACAAGGGGGGATAGACAGCAAAAAGCACGAGGAAAGATTAAAAAAGGACTAAAACAAATTATAGAGGAACTCAAAATTTAAATTAATGAATTTTAGAAAAGCTAAAAGATTTGATCAAATGAGGAGAGGCTGATGTTTAAAGAAAAAGTACCCTGAATTCTAAAAAAATTTTTTTCCCATTCTTTCCCCAAGATGTATTGCCCATAACTCAGAACAGACAAAAGACACCAATCTGGCTTTCTGGTGACCTATGGAAGGTTAGAAACAACAGACTACCACCCAAAAAGCTGGGAGTTATCATTATCCAGTAGACTACAGTTTTTCTTATTCCCATGTAATATATGATTTAAAGATTATCAAATAATACACTGTGCAGAAAAGCTATTTCTAATGACCATCCCTAATGGTTTCAATACTTCTTTAGTCATAATTTTTTTCTTCCCCTGAGGCATAAACATTCAACCTCATGATACTGCTGGAGCTTGGCTTAGAAGCTGAGAAAAATGAAAAACAATACCAATAAAAGTTGTAAGACACTCAATAAATACATCTAAAAGAGTATTTCTGTACAATATATAGGGAATCAGGAATATGTGGCCAGGGGCTTGGTGTAATGGTCTTCATGGGACTCTTTCAGGACACATAACTCATTTGTGGCTTCACTGCTTGAGAAGAGCCTTGCCAAATTCATGCTCCTGTGACAAAGCGTTTGCATTGGACTACACAGTCACATACTCCCTTATGGCCAATGAGTTTCTGACCAGTTCCTGAAAGAGTATCAGTTTTTTCACATGAAGCAAGACAATTAAAATCCATCACATTCCAAAAAACTGCAACAGCAAAGGAAGTTCAAAAGGGCTATTGGGCTACAATAGATGTTACTTCAAGTATGGCAGACTTTTTGTCCTTAGGCTAGCACTTTTTCTAGTAGCCAACCCAGACCCCGTAATAAACATAATCATTTATCAAGAACAACTCCCTCAATTAAGGATTTTCCTACCACTTCTTCAGTGCCTGTACATGTGCTTTATTTCCCCTAGTTTCAGGCCAAAAACTCATCTAGCTGTAATATTCTCCACCTGACATACCCCTTTTACCTCCAATTGGTCATGGGATTTAGGGCTGTATAGCCAGGAATTAAATTTTATGCTTTAGCTGCTCACCCCCAAAGTGTGATTTCATTCCATTCTGGTACACACATGAAAATTTTCCCCAAGCCCTATCTATGCTCCCTGTGTAAGAGAGAATCCCTTTACTTAAAAAAGACTTGTAGTGAAATAATAAAATTTTTTTCCTCAAACATATACCAGAAAGAAATTTAGCTATACTTTCCCTCATGCCTCTGCTAAAGTGTTAACAGCAATTAATTATGGTATATATATATATAATTATGGTGTGTGTATATATATATATATATATGAAAGTCAGATCTTTTTTACTTCTGTGAAATTCTCTATATTTTTTAAAATCCTGAAGCACTCCAGTTAATTCTTGAACCTGAGAGTAACCTAGACTTACTTCCATTTACTTTGCTGTCACACGTGTTATCTGCAAGTAATGCTACGATAACGTTAATTACCCTGTATCCATTCTCTCCTGTTGTCCAAAAAGGGGTTTAGTAGGTTTGAACCTGCATTCAGAGTCAGGGTATAGAGGAAAAGTTCCGAGCAGGTCTCTACAATACATTATTTTTAATGTTAAGAATTAAAAGATTCATTAGAAATGAATGCAATTTATGACAGTGTTATTTTCTTTGTTACAGTACTCCAAGTTATTTCCAGCCAAAGCGCAGCGTTACGTAGACACTCTCATTCCGTATGTTATTAGTTTGTTTCCTGTGCACGATTCATACAAGTGGTTTATTGAGGTTAGTTTAGCTCCTGCCGTTTAGATAGTAACTATTTGTAAGACCAATGACCTTTGTCCAGCGGAGCCAAGAATCACAGTCCCAGGCAGAACCTCAGTGATTATCAGAGTACTACTGTATTTCTCTTTACTTCCAGTTGCATGCCTCACTAGCCATATTTTCTTAATCTCAAAAGACGGTTTATAAGAAACATTTTCTCCTATTAAAAGACTGATGGATTTTCCTTCTCCCATTTCTGCCTGTTTTTTAAATACACTGACCCGTCACTGTTTACCTTGCTGTACCAGAAATGTAAATCTGGTGTAAATTTCCATGGTGATTTTTGATTGAATGGAATAGATAAGTGTAGTACACCAAAAAATATATTTCCTATACATACATTTCCATAACATACATTTCCTATATATTAAACAAATAATGCTAGTCCCTAATCTTGCCATTAGTGTCTAAATACCTCCCTTGATTTTTTTGCCCTATTAAAACCTCAGGGTGGAACACAGCAGATTCAGTCTCCTTTTACTGAATTCTTATTTAATCATGCTTGGTCTGAAGTTCTTTGTAGACTGAAATTGTCCACACTTGAGCAACTCAATAAACTGGCTAAATTTAGCCAGGTAAGTTTAAAGCAACAGAGATCTCTCAAGTTTCATTGCCCAGGACTGTTGCCCTGCAGTTTCCCCAATTAAGCTGTTAATGCATTCTCAAAGTTCTAATTCCTGCCATTCAATGGCAACACTTCCTTTCACTTTGATTTGGACAAGATTTCATACCTCATCTTGGTATCTGCATCTTTACATCTTCAGTTTCCCTTAGAGATGTGCATCACCGAGCATCCCACAATGCATGCTCTGTTCTTGTGGGGTGCAACGAGATCACTCATTCAATAGTTCATTGTTTGTTCTGAGCTACATTACCCAGTCCTTAAATCAAGTGATGTGCTTGGATAGAATGGCAGCAGAGTATCTTATAAATAAGTTAGATTCAGTTCTAACATCCTTTGTTTAACATACAAGGCTCCTCAAAGATGTGCAATGGCATATTGCACCTCTCTTTCCATGTCAAAAGATCTGTTAGCTTAAAAACCTAAGCTGTTTAATATATTACTATTTCCAAGTTCACAATGGCAGTCATTTCTGCACTGCCATTAAAATCATTTATACATGCAGTATGCTAATTTTGGATTGTAAGATATTGTTGCAGTCTGCATAAATATGTATTAATGCTCAGATTTTTGATTTAACATGTGAAAAAGCTATGAACATGATGCCCTGGTGTAGAGTACAACTTTCTCAGAGCAGGCTAACAGCTGGAGAAACTCATATGACTTGGGTCTGGCTGGGATGGAGTTAACTTCCTTAGTAGTAGCTGGTATGGTACAGTGTTTTGGCTTTGTGGCTAAAACTGTGATAACATACTAATGTTTAGCTGTTATTGATGAACAGTGCTTGCATCACCTCAGTGTGCAAGGTTGACTTTTTTTCTCACTCTGCCCCACTCCAATAAGTAGGCTGGGAATGGGCAAGAAACTGGGAGTGGATACCAGCAGGACAGCTGACCTCAATTGGCCAAAAGGCTATTCCATACCACATAATGTCATGCTCTGCAATAAAAAGCAAGATAGAAGAAGGGGATTGGCTTCCAGAGTGATCATTGTTTGGAGACTGGCTGGGCATTAGTCTGCCTTGGAAGGTAGTGACTGCATTACTTTGCTGTGCTTCCTCCCACCTTCACCAATTAAACTGTCATTGTCTTGCCCAAATGGGTTTTGATCACTTTTGTTCTTCCTGTTTTCTTCCCCTGTCTCACTGGGGTGGAGGAGAGAAAGCGAGTAAGCAGCTGTGTGGGTTCCTAGCTGCTGGCTGGGGTCAAGCCACCACAAGAAAATATAGCAGGTCTGAAATGCTAGGAATAATCCATCCATTCCTGACATATAGGCACATTCTGAGCAACTTAAATATCCAGTCCAGAGACTCCAGCAGATTCTTCAAAATGTCTCTTTACTACTCATCAGCTATTTGATTTTGCCTTCCAGAAGATACCTCAGAGTGGCCTGTGTAAATGCTTCCATCTCATTTCATGGAAAAGTCAAAAACCTTCATGCTAAATTACCTTCTGTAGTGACCCTCTGAAGACATTTGACTTCACCTTGAAATGCACTAGAAGTTCCTAAATGGCAATTACACATCTGAGAAGCAGCTGAAGTTGTTGTCTCTCAGCCACTCATTCTTTGACTATAACTAGAAAGACACAGGTACATCAGGCAAACCCACAAGATTTCCATGCTGGCAGGTGTGCTAGCAACAAACTTGGGACAAAGAGCTATCTAGAAAGGGTGTGTAGTTTGTATGCTCAGCTAAAAGAAGACAGAAGGTTTTGATATGCTATTCTCTTCTTCCAACAAATGCAAAGTAAAAATTAACGTAAGAACCTACATTCATTCAATTCAATCCGTAAGTGAAAACATTCAGGAAAAAAGAAACTAAAAGGTTAATGTGTTCAGAAGCAGTAACTCACAACTGCACATGGTGTAGGCAGCTGAGCATATACCTTATCTGGGGAACACTAGCTGTACGGATCAGTTAACTTTATGATACAACCTTTACTTTTTATTATTTCCTGATCTGGTGTTCAGTTTTACAACCTTAATGCAAGTTACTTCATTAATAAAGCATTACGTATAAAATTTGACCATATTACTTAACCTTTACACAGGAACAAAGATGTCAAAACAAGTTAAAGGCTAATGTCTAAGGGTATTACTTTTACCCCTGGGAAATGAATTGAGCTTTCTTTCTCATCAAAGTGTTTCAAAATGCATCATTAAAAGCTAGGTAATACAGCAAGTTACTATCCTTGCTCTTGCACCACACGTTCTTCAGGTTTCAGCTACATGCTTACTCTAAACAAGAGCTTTATGCTTTCATTAAATACATTTAAAACTCAAAAGTCGAGGTATTAGATGAAGCCATTAGTACAAGATCCAGCAAAAAGCTATTTTCTCCTGAAGAGTTTAAATGCTTTATCTGGAAAAGTTAATGAAGTAATTATAATGTTGTTATTAATGAAGATTAGAGATGGATTAAAATGGCATTCGGAAAATAAACCACGCAATTAAGTAGGCTTTCAGAATTGTGGAAAATCCTTAGAGTCCAGGAGAAAAACACTTAGAATACCTATACTAAGAAGGACATTTGGAAAACACTTAGTTCTTAATGCCGCAGGACTCCAGACAGTAGAAACTGTCTTCATGTCAACATCAACATTGGGGATCGTAAACACTGTGATGCTTAATGCTGACCAGCTGTGCTTGAAGCTTTGTCTGAAAGTCCTTTCAAGATGTCTTTAACTGCAGCACCTCTCATATAAAGTATACTGTCCTAATGAGGGGGCTATTAGAAATGTTAGTTAGTATTTGAACTGATGTGATGATCAGATTAGTCAGTTCAGTAATCTTGAGCTACATGGAGAAGAAGGATGATGCTGTAAATGAAGCAGTTGTTGTTAGCCAAAATTCTATATTCAATACTGCAGAAGATGGAAGAAAGTGTTTGACCTGGAAAATCCTAAATGAGCCCACAGAAGTGGTCCAGAGCCAATGTGGACAGGAAAGGCAGTGCAGGACTGCATGTTCTCTTGCTTGCTGTGAGGGCAGCATAAAACTCATGGCTTGTTGACACACTGTCCCTAGCGCTTCTGGAGGGCTCACAGCTTGGGAACTGTGCTTCTTCCCAGTGAATTCACTTTAGCTGACTATAAAGGCAATGAAGTAGTGAAAACTGGAGTCCAGTCACAGTAAGTTCTTCTACAGTTTCTGGAAGAGAAACACTACCATTTCTCAGACCCTAGATAAGTGGATTACCTGAGAAAGGTTTATGTCTTTTAACTCATCATTGAGGGATGTCTGCTCATCTGGCTTAGACACCTCAGTTAGGTTCCTTAAACTAGGAGATTTGACTGCTGGCCAAAGAACACATGAAGATAAATTACACAATTAAGAAAGTATTGATTAATAAGGTTAGTAAGCAGATTTTTTTTGAGTGAAACTAGGTTATTTGTTGGTAGAACATATAGATTAGTTAGATCATTAGTCTTACATAGTACATATTCAGGCAGAAACATTCTCTGAGCCTAAGTGTATGCATAAAGACATTAAAAACTTAGGGAAAGACAGGAGAGGCCAGGCACAATTTTATGTTCTAGGAGTTCTGAGTATTTAAAGGAAAATGTGGGAGTTTTTCTGTACAGGTCCTTGTTATGGAGAAAAGATGAAGGACTAGTCAACAGCAACTTCTGTCACAAGGTTCCCAGATCAGGGAGACGAATACAGCACATGAGGAGGAATGCGTATGTATTGCAAAACCAAATGCTTTCAATAAAAAGCAATCTGTCCTAGTCACTACTTACAGTACTACAGTGAATTATTTTAGTTCCAAAACTTATGGAAAAAAAAATTGTTATAATGCATTTTTAGACTTTGTGTCTATACAAATGAAAATCGGAACTACTACTGGTATATAAAGAATACATATTTAAAGAACTGTATTTAGGAGTAGGGAGGTAAAAAATCATGAATTCACATGACAGCTGAGGCTTTACTTAGGATATCCTTTGACCTTCACACTGTGAAGATGAGAAAGCAGCAAAGATGAAGACCATTAAGAAAGATGCAAGATATTAGGAACAAGATGGAAAGGACATCTAATTTAAACAAAATATGGAACTTTTAAGGAATTTTTGAGAAAAACAAGATGAAAGAGTGAGACTTGATCATGGTTGACCATGGAGAATGTTCACCTAAAACATAAAAAGTTTAGATTAGATGTAAGGACAAACCTCCAAACAAGAGTTATTCATCAGTAGAGCAGTCCATCAAGAGAAAACCCTGGATTATCAGAAGAGGAAATACTTAAGGGGAGATTAGATAATATACTCAAAATAGTGCAGCAGATAAACCTGTAAAATATGCAAGAGACTGGAGTGGATAACTTTGTTCAGGCTATACTTGTGAGTCTTTGTTTAGGATTTTACGTACAAAAATCTCTTTACAGTATTTGGCTTGCAATACTAGTAGGAAGGATCCAGTCCTGCAAAGTCTTAGCCATTTTAAGATTCTCTATGCAAATAGCCTCACTGCATTGAGTTAATTTTCATTTACTTCATATCATACAGACTGACTGACCAGAAATATTCCAATGGTTCCTCTTCCTAACTGCCTAAAAATTATTTTAACAGTATCTGAAGGATTTTAGTCTAAGACCAGCAGATGGGAGCTAACACAGGCAAATTTTCATCTACTTTAAAAGAAATGTCTCCCCCATCCTTCCATTGTCCCCTGTTACCCAAGGTCTGCTGTTGAGTAGTATTTAAACCTCCTGAAACTGGAACCTTCTTCTCAAGGGTTTTGTTACATTTACCTGTAAACACTCTTCTGGTGCAGCTTTTGAATATGATTAAATGGCAGCCTCAGGAGATCCGCAGGAAAGAAAGAGGGGAGACTTCATCATGCCAGGTCACTCCATCATTATTCTGCTCTCCCTTGCTGCTCCTGTGGCCCTCCCATGTGGCCAGCCACAAACCCAAGGCAAAGGAAACTTGTCGTCCTGCCAAGCTCCTTGCTCTCTCAAGTAGCATTTAAAACCTGGAATTACATGCTGGGATGGGGAGGAATTAAGTTTAAACTCACTTGCCAAGTCAGCTCTCAAATACTTGTGTTTGCAAGTAGCAGAAGAATAACCAGCTCTGTATACTTGGAGGCCACCTTATCCTACAGCAGTGTTCTTCCATAAATCAGACACCTGAGCTGGGAAGCATCTTAGCAGATTCTAGACATCCATGATGTGGCTCCTCCACTTCTGAGCTAAGCACTGTAGACTGCTGCTGTATTCAATGGAGAGAAATCAGCACTTGCAGGGCTCAGTTCAGCTGAGCTATTTTAGGTATCTGCTTTAGGAATAATGCCCTGTAAGTGCCTGTTTTTCTCCAAGGACTGTAAAGTGAACATTGATTGCTGGCTGATGTTTTATCAGCTGATTCCCACCTTCAGATACTTATTTTTCCATAGAATTGGGCATCATCTTAGCAACTACTGCAAGAAATTAAAGTTTTATCATTAAGATAAGCTGATGTGACTCAGCAGAGAACAAACTCCTCCATACCCTTGGCTGGATTATGAATGAATAGTGAATTGGCTGGACAGTAAAAAAGTAGCACATCTATCACTACGGAAACAGAATAAAATCATCAAATAACCTGTTTTCTGTAACCATTAACCAACGATCTCCACCATCAGGATCCCTAGAGTCAGCTGGAGGTGACATTATGGGCAATGAAGAACATTTGACTATTTGGTTATTTTGAATAAATATATTCATATTTATAAATATTTGGTAGCGAGAGGTTAGATGGCTACTTTTTTAGCTTTTTTATATTTCTTTTTTAACTTTACAGGAGTGCTATGACACTTCAAACATATTTGAGAAAAGCAGAAAGCTAGACATTTTCTTTTTCTTTTTCTTTTCCCTTTTCTTTTTCATTTTTTAATTTCTTTTTCCTTTTTTCTTTTTTTTTTCTTTTCTCATTTTTCTTTTTTCTTCTTTTTCCTTTTTCTTCTTTTTCCTTTTTCTCTATTAATTTTTTCTTCTGAAGTCCACCATGAACCACATTGCACTCTTCTCTAAGAAGAGGAAAACTAACAGGTCTGTGATTGTAATTCAGGTCCACGCTTTGATTAATCGTAAAAGGAATTAGAACTGCTAGAATGATTTTTTTTAAAAAAAATTCCTCTCAGGGAAAAAGTCTACAAAATATTACGCAAATGTATTAGCATAATCCATGTTAAGAACAGATGTGGAAATAAACACTCAATTAATGGGACATACAAGAAAAAGAAGTTTAATTAAATCTAACCATTAAGAAAACTCTTCTGCCTGTAAGCTGATGTACAGGTAGGAAAATGTAGTCACTGTCCTTGGGGTTCCATTATTCTAGCAACAACATTCACTTTTATTTCATTCCTTTTTCCTCTATTGCTTAAACACCTCTCATTACTTTGTCTCCCAGTAATATTGAGGATGTAATTGAAGGAAGAAGTGGATAAAATTGTTCAACCCCTTATGGAAAATGCCGCAGCACATATTTTCATGAATTTGGAAATACTACCAGCTGTCTCTAAAAACTGAAGGTAGTTCCATTTTCTTTTCAACAAGGGAGTTTTGAATTTAAAACTGTATTGGAATTACAGCATTTACAGAAGAAAAGAAAACAATTTTGTTTACTTTGGGAGCTCATAGGTTGGGGAGAACAGGAGACTTTTAAAGGGGTGTGTATTTCTTATAACCTGAAGGTGCCAGAATAACTTAAAATTCTTAGAAATCTGTGTGAGGAGGGCCAAGAAGTGAAGGGAACTTTCATTCTCTGAAAAAAAATCCTTATTTCTTTCAGCTTTCTGTGGTAGAACATAAGCTTTCTCCATGCTTTGGCACCAATATTGATTAAAAAAAAAAAGCCAACAGGAAATTTTATGACTTGAAACATACTCCAAAATGAAGCACCAGAATTTACATTAAAAACTTTTAATTACTGATTTCATTTTGCATAAAATAATTCCTTCTGCTATTGAAGTAGTTAAGTATAATTCAGTTAACACATCACAAAATTAAAAGGAGTAAAACTAGCCTTTCTTTAATACTAAGAGATATTCAAATAAAAGAAGCCATGTTTCAAGGGTCTGTCTCCTCCCACTTGGAAGGCAGGTGCTTGAAAGTAACTTGCACTTTAAAAGAGGGGGGTGGGAAAGCCTTCGTTCTTCACTTATACTCTGCTGAAAGCCTGAAATAGGAGGGATAGCAATAGAGGATGCTATGACCTCATCATCTATCACAGGCTAAGCAGAGGCATGGTAGATCAGTGCCTGTATTGGTAGATTTATATATGAAACACTACCATTTGAGGTTATTCAGTAATGAAAAAGAATGTGCATTCCAAGTGAATCAACAGCCCAAGTGCAATGTCTCACGATACTACAATATTGGAAGCACAGTATTTTAGATCAGACAGGGAGGCAAACTTTTAGCTATTTCTGTTATCAAGTGCTACTACTTGTAATTATTTCATAAGGTTTGCAATATTAACAGTTATCTGAAGTGAATTTCCAATTCAGAGAAATCCATTCTGTGTTTGACATTTTCCTTACATCTTCAATGACTCCCTCCACCTTCTACTTCTTTACTTGTAATGGCTATGTCCAACAAAATTCACAGCAGATTTCTCAAAGTAAAAACCAGCAGGAGAGTCACTCAGCAACATTTGAAAATGTGATCTTGTTTTGTCATTATTCAACAAATAATGCTTCAGTCCACATCCAGACCACAAGAAAATTTTGCAGCAGACCTCAATGTTCCTCAAAGTCTGTAACATCTCCCACACTTCTAAGAAGGGATTCCCAATGCCCTTCTCCTCTTCAGGGCTATTCCCAGTGTACTCACCCATTTAACACCTCTGAAATAGATGTACAGTATCTAGCTGACCCAACACACTGCTTTCTCCTGAGCAACCTCAACACCACAGCCTAAATGGCTTCAGTAATTAAGTGGTCCTGTCCTATATCATCAGATGGAGCTGCTGTTCACCTCTACATGTGGGTGGCAGCTCAAGCTTCATATTGATACCATACCAAAAGACATCTCCTTACCCTTATCTTTTTAGATATCTGCAACATATTTCTGTTTTGCCAGCAACAGGAACAATCAATCACCCATTAACTCTGGGATGGAGGGCTGAAGGGCAGGTAGCTACGGTGACTCCAGCTGTTTGTTGACAGGTTACTGAACTGCTTGGAAAAGAGGTGATACTGCTGACATTATCTTCACCTCTGCAAGGTTCACATAACACAAATAGCATATTTTATGGCTTCCTGAAAAAAACACCAATATGAATGAAAAAATTAAGGGGGAGCACTTTTTTCCTGTCTACAGCCTGTGAATAACAGCAGCATTGGGAAAGCATGCACTAGAGCAGCAGACTGTACCATACAATGGCTTCTTTTCAAAGTTTTTTGAGATATTCTCTATACTCTTTCCAATATTCATCTTATTTACAGAGGGTTATATACATACGAAATGGTTGCTTGACTTGACCCATCTTGTCATATTTGCTGCCAAAGTATGGAATTAACGGACAGTTTTTAGGACTATTTAGGCTCAAGACTTATCCCTTGGCAATGCCTTCAAGAAGACTGGGAGAAGACAGAACTTCCTCTGCTTTCAGAGAAAGGTGCTTCTAAATGCAGGAATAAGAAGGAATGCAGGAATAAGAAGAGTGCTATATAATGTTCTGTAGTTACTCATGTGATGATGACAGCTAGTGAGATGTACTTCCCCTGTTAAAACCCAGTGGAGACTGTTCAGGAGGTAAACTGTGACCTTTCTGTAATCATCCACAGTTCACCATTCCCTGAAGTCCATATGTTCCTGCAGTAGGTTACATGTATATTTACAAACTCTGTTTCTGATTTTTTTCTTTCTTGGGCCCCCTGAAGATGAGACAGACCAGCTCATTAGCATGACAGTAAGGTGCCCCAGCATGTATGATAATAAGGTTTTAAGACATGGCAGACAGTAAGACACTAGTAAATAGATAACAAAGTTACTCATGTTGTTTTCCTTTGGTTTGGACAGCGAAGGCTTTGGAGCTGGTTGAGAATTTTTATTTTTTTTTAATTCCTTCTGGTTTCTGTGGTATGAAGTATGTATCCCTTGGGATTCTTCTTCAGAACCATGTCAGTTTGAGGTTTCTTTTTATTTCCAGCAAACAAGAATATAATTGAAACCCTTCCTGACTTATAGCTATGTTTTCTGATGGAGAGACTGACAGATCCAGCAAAGCACAGACACTGAAAATGCAAAAGAGCATTTTGCCGAGTTTGCCGTGTTATTCCCTTCATACTTTCAACATACAAAGCAGTTCCCTGGACCAGAGTACAGATCCTAAAAGGCAAATAGCAAGAGATACTTGAAATAAAGACAGAAGCAGAAACTTTCTGATTTTCATGTAGTCAGTCAAAGTGCCAAACCCGTCAGTCTACAGCCCTGCATGCCAGCCTGGCTGCTGAGGGGCAAGGGGGGTGCAGACCCCATGGCCATTTACCACCTGGTTTCTCTGTCGAGAGTCATTACAGCCGCCTGCCAGTTGTAGCAGTGGGTTTGCTGGTGCCAGGAACACCTGCCCAGGATGAGCAGTACGGATATCCCCACTGTGGCGACTGACTGGTTTTCCAGCTGCTTCTCTGAGAAACTGGGGTCTTCTCTGCTTAGTCCCTTTATGGTGGGACATTCATTTCCTTCTGTATCTGCAATAAGCCTTACCCCATGGACCAGGGGGACATAATGTAAAGCCCATCTGTCAGACATGGCAGCCACAGAAATCTGATATGGTTGTAGGATATAATGGATTTTTGTCTATCATGATGGGATTTTAAGGGATGCTTAAGCTTGGTTGCTGGTAGCAACCAGAGCTAACTGGGGAATATTTTTTTTACTTCATTGGGAATGGAAACGTGTGTATTTCTCAGAAAGAAAAAATTTCAACTGAAATAAAAATTTTATTGGAAAGTGTTTACCAGACTCCAGACAGACTCTTCTATCGAATGAAAAAGCCAGCTGCTGGGCAGGGAATACAGACCTGTCAAGTCTGTATCCATGTTATGCCCATTTCACACTCCTCTTAAGAGGAATCTGTTGGCAAGCAGTGACACAAATTTGCTGTCCCTTAGGGCGTCCAGCACAGATCAGGGCAGCCACAGCAGCAGCGCTGGGCTGGATGGGCCATGGGACTCTGCGGGAGCTGGCATTATATGGCTAAGCTCAGCAAGGAGCTTCCACAGCATGGTCTCACATGTGAGTATGCACCTCTTACGAGATCAGACACCTACATTTCTCCACGGGTTTGATGTAGCAACCTCAGATCTAGCCTTGGGTTTTGTGAGATTTGAGAGGCCTACAGGATAACCAGTACCGTGCTGGAGAAGGTGTAAATTATGGAAAATCAATACTTGAGTTCTCTACCAAATCTATAACCAGGCTACCCTAACTGCAGGTAAAACATTTTCAAAATTTTACAACAGACAAAACACTGCATTTTTACATGATGGTAAAAGTGCACTTCAGTGCTGTTTCCAATTTGCATATTAAAAAGGAAAGGTTATCTGAGCATCAGTATATTTCTGTTGTTCACTGGAGTTATATTCAAATATGTCTGCACAAATGAAACATCTTAAGTCAATTCTTTAAGCTGCATTAAGTTCTTTGCAAAAAGACAACACTTTGTAATGCCTCTTTTAAGTCTATCATACAGAAATTTGCATAAAAGAAAGAAAAACAAAGAAAAAGAATATTCTGAAATTGCTTGGATTTTTTTTACAATATTAAAGATTGCACTCTACTGTGAACTAGGAAAAGAAGAAATGTAGCTTTCACACTCTCAGACTAAACATTGGGTCCATGGATGTTTTTTTTTTTGGCTTCTGTTTAAAAACGTTAATTAATTGGAAGAGAAAGATTGAAATAAGAGATTTCATAATTTAACACACTCAGATCAGGGAAAAACAGATACTGCCTTTTGATTACAAATATAGGACTTGCATTTCCTAAATACATGTTCTTTTTAATGTAAGTTGTGCTATTAAAAGCACAGCTTAATGTGTAAGGATGTGAGTGGCTAATGCACTAAGAGCAAAACTGAAAGCATAACACAAAAAGTAAAGAGACCAGTCTGCACTCAGTTTGTATCCTTGAAAATCCATTCCAAAGTCTATGTTGCATAAAATAGAAAGGGGAAGAGAAGGTCAAATTTTCATGGTATTTTCTCCCAAAAATAAGAAAGTAGTTGGAGCAGTTATGTGACAGTAATGAAGAACCTTATCAGGTGGTGGAAGAAGAGAAGGGAACATCAGCTATTTCTAACCTTTTGCTCTCAGAAAGTGCGTGAACACTTATGAAGCCGTTTCCTGACAGGATACATTCAGTCAGGAAAGAAGCTGTAGGAATCACTCAGACACTGACATGCACATGAAACCTGTCCACAGCAGAAACAAGACAAAGTGTTTTGAGTGACATGCAAGTTCAGAAGCATCATTTCTGTGTTTTAAAATTACAGACCAATAGTTATAGATCTCATTAGAATGGTCCAAGAGCTGAACTAGGCCTTGGCACCAGCTACTGCAATCTCAGTACTAGGATTTCATTCTCATAGTTGACATTTGAGGTAGGCCAGTTTTAGTCCTGTGGGATCACACACTAGGTACACATGAAGTAGATGTGCTCTTTTAGGGATGTCTACCTTTAATCAAGCCAGTTCAGGTTGCATGAAGCAACAGCAAACTGAGCTGTCCACTTACCAGACTTTTTTGGTGGGTTCTGCAATCCACATTGCTTGATAGTGTCATAATGCCCTTGTATCTGCACCCAGGCTAGATAGTTATTCTTGCTGAGACAGCAGAAAGTGACAAGCTGTCATCATTTTTACTTCATTACATACTGTTGCCAGCCTACCCTTTGAAATACCACGTTTTTTATTGCCCTGGTATTTCAAAGGTCACAGCTTCAAAGATACATCGGGTATATAACGCATCATCCTAAATGCTCTCCCCAAAAGGCAGTAACATTCCCATAAAGTCCAATGGCAGAATCCTGGTCTCTCACCAGTACAATAGCCTGGGCTTATACTAGAGCTTAATTTGTTTTACATATGGAAGACTTCATAGAGTTTAAAATGTACTACACATATCTCTATACTGCGGTTGGATTTTATGGAAAGACTGTGGGGTTAGATTATAAAAAATACAGTGCAATTCCTGAGCAGTTCAGCATAGACTAAATGTTAGAAAAAGCTCTTTGCATAAACGAGAGCACCAATAATGCTTGTAGAGTGACAAGAGGAGCATAGAAGTCATATATGAGCAATAGAAAAAGCTACCTATCTTAAAACACAGGAAGAGAAACACTGCATTTTATCATGAAATACAAGAGTCATTTCAGCATTAGGCAACACAGTAATAGGTCATTATCATTCAGATCACAGCCACCAAAATAAGTTGTTTCTATCATCAGTGCTGGTCCACCTTCTCTGCAGCACCTTGTTCCCCTGCCCCACCACTTTCAAGTCCAGTAGTGAAATCTCCTAAAATAGAGCAGGCACCGATTTCAGACCACAGAGCATAAAAGAGTCTCAAACCACCAGTGAAGACAGACGCTGACATCTCTGGGATACACGTTCAGAACCAGTTAGGTCGCCATAGAAACAAAGAGCGACTTGGACAATGCCACTGAAGTACCACCAAGATAGCTGAGACAACCTTGTGTCACAGGCTACGCACCAGCCACCGCCGCTCCCTCCGGCCTGTGCCCAGCATCTGCGGAGCAGAGGAGCAGCTCTTCCAGTGGGAGCTGTGGGGGTGAAACCAGCGTCCCAGCAGCTACAATCCTGCCACCAGCATGCTCCCCCAGTTGCCCATCAGGTAGTGCTAGTTACCAGTCTTTAAACCTGTTAATAGTAGTACTTCCTAACTGCCCGGCTGTGAGCATTTTAATTTCTCCCCAAAATTACTTCACAGACTACCCATCTGTTACTGTAATTTACACCTGGGTGGAAAGCACGTCTGAGGAGGCCAGGAGAAGCCACATGTTTATGCTTGCTTCCCACTGCAACCTACCTGCCCTTTCCTTGTTCTCCCCAGCCTTCTCCTCTTTCCTAGCTCCATTTTCTATTTAACTCACCTATTTACGCCCAGAGGGAGAAATGCTGCAGCCAGATTATTAGATTTAAATTTGCCCTACTCCACTTGAAGTTGCAAGTGGCCAAAGAAAAGACCTTTCTGTGAGGCTCAGCTGTGTTTATTTTCCACTGCCTGCAGCAGCAGTAACCGTGTTCCTCAGATCTGTTTATTTTCCACCCCCCTGACTGGCCTAGATGTGCCCCTGTCAGTCACAGCCAGTGCAATGCTCTGCTTCTCGGGGAAAAAGTCAGCGCCATTACAGATGGTGGGGCAGCAGAAGGTAATGGAGTCTCCAAAGGCCACAGGTGAAGTGCCAGGGAGGCTGAGGTGCAGCTCAGGGAGGGACTAGATGGTATGAAATCCTGTTCCTCTTCCACAGCTACTGCCCTTCCCCTTATCAGTTCTCACAGCAGGGGGAGTCGGGTCCTCCCAGCCACCCCCATGCATTAAAAATGAGCTCTATGCCTGACATTTGAATCTCTTATGTCTCCGTGGGGCAATGCGTCAAGGTTTCATGAAGTGTTTCAGGTGGATCAATATTTTATTCCAAAAAAGAAAAAGGGAATATGCAATGCAACAGTTTGGCAAGCAAACCAGCTATATTGCTCTTGAATGGTTTGTATCATTTTCCAGGAGAGCTCATTCTCTCTGCGTACTTTTGATGAACCTCAGAGGTGCTAACAGGAGTGCCCTTGGCCTTGCAACAATATCCATGTCCCAGAAGACCAAACGCCTCTTTTTACTTGGAGTATGTGGCTCTCGCTGGCATTTTCAGTGTCACTGCTGCAAACTCAGCCTGTAAGCCTCATGTGATGTGTACCTTTTCAGAGTGTCACTGCTGCTAGATTTTCATCCTGTAAACATCACTCTGGTTTTACCTGTCTCGGTATTTGCTTTGTTGCTTGTGCAAGGCATTATTGCAAGTTGTTCCTCTGATACACAGCAGCACGAATGGGTGTTAGTAATGCTGGATTAAATCTTTCAGCAAATGTGGTTTGTTAACCTTCCGGTACATAAGGAGAAGTGCCAGCTTCAGTGCCAGACAGGCTTTCCTCATGGCCATTTCTTAAAATGTATATTTAAAGTAAGTTGATATTATTTTCATCAGGTCTTGGAAGTTTTCATCCAATACCTTCATGCTGTGTATATCATATAGTAACTCACTTGGACTACATTTGCTTTGGGGGGTCAAACCATCCACTTTCTAGTCTTGTCCTTTTGCCTGAGTGATTTGCCAGATGTGACAAGGAAAAACCAAAAGTGTGTAGCTAGCCTGGAAGAAAAACTGGTGATCTGTTTCTGGGTTACTTTTCTGGAATACTTCAACCATGGCATAAAACAGAAGAAACCGCTCCATTTTTATCTGCAAAGCTTTTATGCCATCCTTAAGAATGCCTAGGAGAGCTTCAGTCTCTTGGAAGCTACCTTCCAGTTGGGAAATAAAACTATCAATCTCAAGAGGAACAGGCATACAAAAAAGGGTCGTAGGAGTAAGTAACCCACAGGCTTGGAAATACCACATGAAAGAAAGGAGAGCAGTGGCTAATTGTTACAATGGCAAGGAGAATTGCAAAACTAAATTCAAGTATCTAATGAGGCTACTCAAGGCCCTCATCCAATGCAAGGATATGTGTCTCCCTTGTGCTTACCTGGCACCAGAACTACACCCCAAATGTCCTTGCAACAGGATGGGTCAAGGAAGTGATTGAGCTGAAAGACCCCTTTCCTGGCTGAATTTGCTTTAGAAAGAACCATTCCTTGCTCTACCCTCCCCATGGAGCAGTACACATGCTGGTGCCTACACAAAAGATGTAGTGGAAATAAGAATTGCAGCCCCACCTTTCAGTAGCTGTGTGGATTTATCCTAATGTAAATGACTGTGTAAGGCGGTAATTGGCCTTAAGTTTCTGAAATTCCTTCTGTTCTTTGTAAAATTTGATACCAGTTGTGTAACAGAGAGAGAACAGGCAGATAGATGTATACATATAATTATGTATATATACACACACAAAATTACGTTAAAGTTATAGACCCCAGCAATCTGAAATATCTTAATTCTATAATACTTCATCCTTAGCTCATACCAATCCTGTAAAATACAGTATCAACCTTCAGCTCAAAATTCCTTTCTCTCTCACTCAGTTTGTGCAACCACTGTAATCTGGAGACTTAGTTTCCCCTAATTATTTTTACATGATAACAAACCCTTTGTGTTCTCTTGCTTTTCTTGAGGGTTAGCACTGCTAAATAAAATTACAACAGTGAAGACATAACTTGAGACCTTGAAATATTGCTTTCATACTCTGCTAATAGAAATAATTCTGAAACCAACAGCTAACTCCAGCCTTGCCTGTGGCACCTACTTCTACTGGTCTGTAATCACGCTCATAAGAGAACTGTGTAACTAGAAAGACTCAACATATTATGTAGCACAAGCCAGGGAGTGATACTGACTCAGGTCCCAGAAGCAATGTCAGCATGTGGTTCTGCTCAGACAAAGTAGGACACCAAGAAAGAGGACTGTGCGGCACAGGAGCAGCCTGTGCAGCTTCTCGTGCAAGAGTCTCTACAGGCAGGAACCCTGACATCTGAAGTCGGCTTTTGTTTGCATCCTACCAGTTTAAGATATCCAGATTGCTTAGCTTGGCTTCTCTATTCTCAATATTTTGACACACTTTATATCATCCATAAATTTTATTCACACTGCTTTTATATTTGCTTTTCCAGTAATTTATAAAACAGTATTTAATAGCACTGACCTGTAACTAATCTCTGCAAAATCCCATTTGAAATACTTCTATTCAATGATAAATCTTGCATGACACCACTTTGATGTGTACCAGCTACCAAGTGCCTAAATCCATTTAATTTGCACTTAATCAATATCAGGTAGCATTGACTTCTAATCACAATAACATGCAGTCCAGTGCTTTACAAAAGGCAGTTTCTGTGGTATGTAAACATTTTCTTTAATGAACCAAACTTATCAGACCCGCATGCCATACAAGCTGGCTGACTCGAATTCCCATCTTTTAATTTTTAAATAATTAAATCCCATATCAGCATTCTGATTTTCACCCTTCTGTCCAGACTGACGTCAGCCTGGTTGGTCTAATAGTTTTGGCCATTTCCAGCTACACACATGGCCTTAGCACATTCCCTCCTGCCTGGAACCTCCTTGCTGAAATAACTCAGGATTTTCTCCCTGAATCATATAATATTAATAGATTCATCCAGTTATACTAAAAGGCACAGACTTTTCAAATTTTTCACAACATCCTTTCCTGAATATTTATAGCTGTGTATATAGCTGTGATTCAAGTAACATCATGGAAGGCAGAAAATTCTATAATTTTAGCACATGCAGAGATCTCAATTTAGCATGACTATTCAAAATTGTAGACTCAGAGAGATGTTCTTGAAGATCCAGAAGAGTCCAGTATTTGCAATTTTATAAGGCGTAGCGCTTGGATAATTCTCCTACAGCATCAGCACTGACCTGGGAGATTCTGGTTTTGTAGACCTGTGAGCTCTTGTTAGAATGCTCTTCAGTTTTCTTACACAAGAAAGTTTCTTGTTAGTTTCTTGTTATAATCTCTGTCTCTCCCCTTTTAAATATTGGCTGGGGAGTATGAATGCACTAATAAAAAGTTATGCTACTGGACTGATGGTCAGATAGACAAATGAACTCTTATCCATAATTAATACCTAGATGCAGAAAAAGAGCAATTTCCATAGCAAACATGTTATGTTTCCTGGTATTTTGTGGGGGAAGAATGCCATTTCTGAATTACACAGTTGTCGCATCCAGCAGCTTAAGATGAAAAGGAAATCCTTTTTTTGCTCCTAGAGCTGACCTGAAGTTTTCCCCCTTTTTATAACCAGTTCTTTTGACCACAATAACTCTAAGTAATGCGTTTACTCAGGGGGCTAGGACACCTGGGGTAATGTGTAACAAGTATTCATATCTGGTTTCACAGACAGCCTCACTGAACTTCAAAATAGATGGAATAGAAATGTTGCAAAGTGTATGATGTACAGGCAATGACAACAAAACTAAATCTTTTCTCTAAGTTGTCTTTGCCATAACCACAAAAGTTTAGTTGAGCAAAAAGTCTAAATTGCAACTTAGCCTGCTGGAGGGTACAATCAAAAGAGAAGTGACAGACAGAAAATTAATTCCTCCCATCTGTAGGTATGCAACTGCACAGCAGTGACAGAGAACAATTCTGGATGTTAGCACCTCATTTTCAGCTGTCATTTAAAAACAGCTAGTCCATTTACTTCACCTGACCTCCAGTTATGTCAGATGCATTCAGCTTGCTTTGGAAAGATTCACTGAATATGTTTCTTTAAGGGCACTGGAAGCCCAAGAGGAAAAAGTTCAAAACAACTGAGAAACATTTCTGTCATTTGGTTTTCACAGAAGAGTGATGTAATAGTTAAAATTTAGCAACATAATGTTTAGCCACATATACAATCTGGCCATAGCATTATGAATTAACTGCAACCTATTCAAAATCTGGTATTTTCAATTAACTGGAGCTTATTCACATCTGGCAAGCTAGCAAACAGAGTGGGAGAGTGTTTCAGCAGCTTAGCGGAAGCCTGCCATGAATACACATTTGGACAGCCTGGGAGAGCATCAGTGTCACTCTGGGAATGTTCCTGGCATGCTAAAAGAAAAACATCAAAGACATTACTGATTTAAAACTGCCTCCAAGAGTGCAATCTGTAGTGACAGGAAATGGAAAAATTATCCTCAAAGGGACTGCGAAGAAAGAGCTAGTCCAGTGTGATAGTGGCTTCCACACATAAAGCTTATGTTCTGTCAAAAAAAGCACTAAAGCAAAATATTGTGCAGTTTTTGGCCCAAATTCAGAAACAAGTCTTCAGGGCAGCTCAAAATCTGCAGGAACCAAATCAAGTTTGGAAGGGACAGCTCTGAAAAGAAGTCCTGTCATCTGCATGGTACATCTAATATTTTAAAAGGCTGCTGTAACCTAGATACCAGCATTTAAAAAACAACAAAAGACTAATAAGGTCTGAAGATGGAACCCTGAAGAGCTATGAGAAGTAAAAAAGATTGACCAAGAATAACTCAGAGAGCTCTGTCTGAGGCTACTCTAAACATGCCAAAATAATACTCGTGGTAACCCAGCAGTGCCTCTTCAAAGTTGTGTGTGATTGACAGAATCAAAAGATGCCAATAAACACGGGGGAAGAATAAGGACACAACTTTGATCCCAAAGTACGCTGAGGACTATTATAGTCCATGAAATTACTATGCGTAATTCCCATGCATAATGAACAAATGCAAATTCTCATGGAGTATATGTTATTGAGGCTTAATTGGAAGAATTAATTGAGACAGGCTTTTGCAGTAGGGAAATCTATTTATAGGATGTGTTTTTCTAAACCATGGAAACAGCCCCTTAAGCTGCTTTACCAATTTTTAAGCTGAACAACCGAACTGCTAAAACGTATTTTAAGGAAACTGTTTAAGTACTCAGGGACAATACGCATAGTAAATTTCTTGTCACAGTCTGAATCCTATTGCTACATAGAACGCTTAAAGAGCACTTCAGTACAATATATCATTGGTCTTACTCTAGCTTTTGAGTATTTCTCCAACAAAGTGTGCAGGTAAGAGGGTAAGACATTGGTTACGCTCCATTCTAACTTGGCTTTACACTTTTGGGAAATTCCCCTTTGCTCTAGGCCCACCAGAGATCAATTCTTTGACAAAGTTGGAAGAGACCCACTACACTAAATTACATTTGTTGCAATGAACAGTTCCAAGCTCTAGAGATTATGAGAGTGGCACAAAAGAGCTATAGCAAAGCAGAATTTTTGATCTACTGCTCCTTGTTGAGTCACACGATTTATTCCTATAGAAACTAAATAATATTTACACATAATCCGTTCCTGCAGTCCTGTTATGGTTTTGAGGCATCAAAATAGACAGCAATGACCAAGAGTCTAGGTAAGAAAACTGATATATATTTCTTTGTGACCTAGGTACTTATTTTTATAGTTCTTGGGACAAAGTACAGATTTGGGACATTTGCAGATACGCCTGTAATTTGGTTACCAAATTTAAAACCAATCCTTGACACTCTTGGTTTTCCCATGTGGCCAAAAGATTATTCCAAACAGCTGCAGTATTCGGCGCAGGGGCCCCTTATGGGGATTGACCACATCAAGAAACGCTGAGGAAGCAAAAGAATATATGCTCCAAGATGGTGGTGGTGGAGGAGGATGTGTGTGTTTGGGATACAGACAGCCTGGAAAAGCTGAAGGGATTATTCTTACTTCCTGCTGACAGTCAATCTGTGACAATGACCAGGGCAAGCGCAGTCACACTCTGAATGGCAGAAGGAAGGAGAAGGGGACTGCACTGCTGTGTCAAGTGACATAAGAGGCTGGACTAAATCTTGCATGTATTTCCATCTGGAAAATCACAGACAAACATGTAGGGTACTTGAATTAGAAAAACTACAGGCACGGGTGACTACTGGCATAGGTAGCCAGCTTGCACATTTCACAAAATAAGTCTGGACAAAGCTGATTCTTTGTACATGTGACCAACAGCCAATATGCAAATTTCTGCATTGCTTAGATCTCTTGAGCAAATGGTCATGTTCCTCTTGGGTACCTAACAATGTCTCCAGTCATTAAAAATGCAGAGGACACGAAAGGAAATAGTGCAAGAAAGACAAAAGCCCACCAGTAAATCTGCATCTATGGTCACAAGATCTTTGCTTGATATCCTGAAGCAAAAGGAGGAAACCAGAAGCTAGTGAGACCAAATGATACAATAGATATGCTTTTAAACAGCATTGCTCTTGCAGTTTCAAGAGGGAAGGTGTACTTTGGGTTAAAAAAACTCCTTTTTTCCTTTTTCTCACAGTATAAATAATACAGAAGTCTGGTCCACTGTGCAAAGAAAGCCAAGTATATTTTGCTCTGACTCACATTAAGACAGTTTTTTTCTAGTCAAACTGACTGGCAGCAAAGTCCTAGGTTACTCCTTGGTTCAGGTGGTCGGTCTTTTCAGTTATCATCAGCTGCTATATTTTACCTGGTATTTTCCTAAAGCAAATGTAGATCAACTCCCTGATCTTTTTAAGTAAGTTTGTATACAAATCTCATTTTGCTATTCAATGCCATTTCTTCCTCCCCAGTGGGGAGTTTTACAGGTGGGCTTTTCTAGTTCTTGGGCATTTTAACATGGAATTACATAGAAGATATTGCCTGAACGTCATCTTAAGACAATGAAAACTTTATGAAAACATTATAGGCCAGAAAATTTCCTGCCAGAAAATATTTCCCATACTAAGTGTTGCTGTTTCCCTACTCCAAAGTCAAATCAGTGATTTTTGACAGCAACAACAACAGAATTATTTCCCAGAATAGATGACAAAAAAGAATGAAATATAGCTGTGGTACTCATATCAGACTCTAAAGTAAAAAGCTGCCAAAACTCTTAATTTTTTCTTAGTGTTTCGACACTGTACTTAGAAAAATATTCCATCACCATAAAAAATCAATTTAGAGAAAATCAATTTAGACAGGGAGAACATTTGAGATCACAAGAGTCAGATATACTACAACAAAGACAAATACATAAACTGGTATATATAGTACATGAATATTAGGGTATTACCAATTTTACACTACCATAATCAACTTAACAGAATCCTAATCAGTATCATTGAAGTAAAATATAAACAGAACTGTTGCCCAGGCTGTCCAAACCCATCTCCTCTGTCTCATCCCTCCCATACCCTGAACTCACTTCCAGTCCTGTATGCATCATCAGCCTGGATGTAGGATTAAGAGATTCAAACCAAACTGAAAAGCAGGAGGTCCTTTGACTTTAGGTTACGCTCTGACATGTATTTCCGTAATCGCAGGACTCAGGATATTTCAACAATATGTGTATTTACCTTAAACTATTCACCTTTAAGCCTTTAAGCCTGCCTTCAGCCATACTGGTTGAGTACAGTCCTTCTGGCCCCTTCCTAGGTAAGCTCCGCAGATACAGCCAAGAAACCAAGAAACCTACTGTGCTCTAGTTTAGCACATTATTTCAGTTGCTGACTCCAAAGTAGGCATTTGAAGAGAATTGAAATATGCAAGTGTTAAAAAGCACAAATGGTGGTAACAGCAGGACTTCTAAAACACTGCTGCTTCTGCATTTCCCGAGGACGCTCAGTTCCTAAAAATTACTGCCGTTCCTCAGAACATGCAAAAACGGATGTAGAATTTGCATTACTAATAGATCTCTTTGGTAGGCATCTGAGTCAAGATATGGTTTTCTCTCCATGTTGGTTTGGGTTTTTTTGCCATTAATTTAACATGAGCACTGTGTTTTTCATCATTAAAACATTAACTGAGGAATTTCAGTATGTCTTGAAATAGGCTTTTTTGGGGTAATGTGCATATATTTGATGTGACTCATTACTCCACATTTTTAAGCAGACTATATAGGTATGCTTTTTGCCAAGTAAATAAATCTGAAATATCTGTAATATGAGACAGCAATACCAGCAGTATATTATTTTGAGAGAAATAGGAAAGTACATTTTTCCCAAATAATGCTAAGCAAATTTCTTTCACTCAATAAAAAACCCTTCTTATACAACAGTGCCTTTCTACTCGAGAAACAGATTTGAGAAAAAAGGGAAAACTCATTAGACATTTTAAATTAATATGAAGGACTAACTCGCTTCAGTTGTCTGAAAAGGGTTCTTCCATACTGAATTCAATTTTGACCTACTGGAGATGCGCAAATGTTATCAAATCACAAAAATGTTATCAAATCACAATGTTTTCACACAGTAAATGTAGTTGTCTCTGTACTTTCTGTCCATGTCACAGGAACTCCCAAATAAGAAAATCAAGCTAATCAGCAACCTAAAGTATGATGTAACATACCAAAATAAGTTATGAAGACTAAACTGTACTTCCAGACACACTTCTGATTCTTTCAGGAAGGGGATGAATTAAATTGCTTTGTAGAGAAGAATCTCATCATACCATTCCCTATGCTGTGCCCACTAGGCATGAGCTAGACAAGTTTATTGTGCCATTTATACACTAGGATATGATGCATTCATTTTTTTAAAGGAGATAGATATAGATATAGATATAGATATAGATATAGATATAGATATAGATATAGATATAGATATAGCTAGTACTTACGGTTTCATAATATTTTCTCTTCTTTATCTACACATGGAAGAAAAACCATGAGTCAAAGCTTACTAAACATGGCAGAGAATCTGATTCAGGCTTGGGACACAAAAGAAAAGTTGCCAACAATTACCACTGTTTGAGCTTTTTAGCCTATTTCCACCAAAGGGAATGCAGCAGAAGATGAGGACACAGTGGCTGAATTCATTTGCTTAATGTCAGCAGACATACTGACTCCAAGCTGAGGGGGGCTGAGCGACAGACATCGCGTGACAAGCAGATAGCAATTTTCTCATATGTCTCAAGCACACAGACAAACTGCAGACTGGCAAGAACTTGAGGATATTTGTACTGCTTTGAAGATGAAGAACATAAAGGGAGTGACTGTTGCCACTGTTGTTAACTAAAGGTACGAGGAGATATGAACAAAACATAGTTAGCTGATTTCACAACTCCATCATTTTATCCCGGATTTCTTCAAACCTTTCTCTGACACCGTTCATGAAGATGAATACAAACAACGTGGAGTCAACAAAACCTCTGGTTACATCCATGGTGGCTACAGAATGGTAGAGGTGTGTGTATTTAGAAACTTGGAAGACACTGACACCATTACCATCATCTGGATGCCAACACTGCCAGCAATGTATGGCTGGATTACAGTACTTCCCATAACACTTGCATACTAAAAGTGAGCAATTTTATAAAGAGTAGAGCCTGTACAGACAATGATCTATTAGTAATATCATAAAAATTTTAAGTGCTCTCCCAAGCAATTAGAGACAGAAGTCAAGAGTAAAGAAGAACCTGAAAATTTGATGAGTACTCCAGCACAAACACAGAAGGGCTTTCCCCTCGCTTAAATTTGTTAAATACTGTTGGTCATGTTATAATGGTACCATAGTACAGAGTTTCAGAATGATACTATAATGCTTTTTTTAAGTACTATTTCTATGGTGGGAAGACTGCTAATTGCTGTCAGCTTATTGCTTATTACTGCTTTTGCAGATTGAACTGAGTAAGAGTTTACTTTAAAAATTAATATTTAATTTTAACTTTCCTTTCTTGCTAGTTCAGAGTTAGCAAACAAGTGTAATTTTATTTGCTTCCACAGGTTTTTTTTGGTTTTGTTATGCTTCAATAAAATGTCTAGGTACAGTTCAGGTGTAACGAATCAAGTGATTAAACATAGAATTTAAGTAAATCTTCAAAGGGAACAGCAGAAAACTTCATAGTGATGCAGTGAGAGTCTCTGACTGCTAATAAAAACACAACTTTAACAATTTTTGGTCCAAGTTCATACCTGGAAAATCAGAGTGCAAACTACAATGCAAATTTAAAGAACAAAAAAACAACCCCAAACTAAGCCTTCAAAAAGGCTGCCTCAACAACTATAGTATATTTTCCACCTGGGATTTCCTTCATTTCTTACCTTTTTTCTATTTATTCTTGTGCATGTAGCAAGCCAAACCAAGAGAACAACCTCCCTCAAGATGGTGCTTCCCTGAGCTGCCCTAACAAGGCCATGACCTGACTGGTCAGCAGTTACAACAGACTGGAGAAGTGGTACAGGAGGATTCATCATGACACATTAGGAAGGGGACTTACATTGCAAGAGACAGTGAAAGTGTGCCTGAAACTTCCCAAAGCTATACTTTATCCTGCACAAGTTAACATCCTCATTGCCCAATTCTGGACACAACATTGGCAAGGACCTACTCAGAAGTCAGATCAGAGCAGTGAGTTAGCATCAACAACTGACCAGTATTGCAACCTGTTAACACTGTCCTTGAAAGGCCGCTGTTCTCAGACTGCTTCTTTTCCAAAAATTTCCTGACCTTTTATTCTCTGCAGGTTCTCTGTGTTGTGGTGTTTCTACACCTCCAGCAGTTCCTCTGCTGGTCTGCAGTGGTTCTTACATTCTGCTTTTGCTAGAGTTTCTGTTCTGTTCGTGTTGTGCACAGTAGTAATATCCTCAAACTCCTCTGTTGATACTCAATGGGAAGTTCATATATTTATTTTTTGTGTGTACAAGAAATCAAATCCTCTCTACCTCTTTTCTTCATGACTTGGCCACAGTTTGTAACCTTTATCATTTTGGTATGCCAGCCTTTCACACGCAACCATAATTATCACCTACCTTGATGCAGACCTCAGTAATGTGCTCTAGGCAATCCTACTTTAGCAGCAGAGTTGGACTAGATGGACCAGTTGGACTCTAGAGGTCCCTTCCAACTCTGTCAAATCTGTGAATAATTGTGCAGTCCACCTCTCCATCAAAAATTAATAGAAAGCTTAATCATATCATAAAGAGATGTTGTCATCCCCGTATCTCTCACTTTTTTTTTAAGCCCAAGCCTAATTCAAAACATGTATCACACTCTTTTTTGCCAGCTGGTGTTCTATAATACCTGTTAAGTTGGATAACCCATCAAAGATACACCACCAGAGTGGTGGTCACCATTATTGATGTGACTGGAGGACTATAAAAGCTTGTCAACCACGACATTTCTGTGAATGGAAGGATCAGCAAGGATATTAGCAAAAACGTAGGTGGACCTGCAAAGTTTTCTCTATCAACTAACATGACAGATCCAACAGTAAGAAGGATTTCTCCAAAGGAGCCAGACAACTGCTGATAAGCTGCTAAGTGTCAGCTGACTACTCAACAGGCAGTCCCTTGCCTCTTGCCTCTTTCCTCCTTCCGTGACGGCAGTGACAGAAAAGAAAGGACAAAACCAAAATGGTTTCAATATTTCCTTGAGGAGATTCTCTGCGGAAAGCATTTGGAAGGTTCTCTGTGAATAGAATCTGAAAAAACAGAAAACAAAATGAAACAAAAAAGTAAACAAGCAAGAGACTTCCCTTTATTAGTAGTCCTTTTCATGCCTAAAGTAATAGAATTAGCATTCTTGAAAAGAGCCTTGTCTTTGATGTTAATGGCAGATATTTGTCCATTCATGATGGCCACATAATTCACAGGTAGACAAAGTCACTGTTCTATTTGTATAGGTATGTCCTTAAATTCTAACTCACAGATTAGATGTTTCAATGGGCTTTATGCAGTGAGCGCAAATGTTACAATTTCAGTTGCCTCTGGACTCATTTGAGGCCTTCGTCTCCTTCTTTCTGGTGTCAGCTTCAGTGGTTGCAGTAATGGCAATAGATTCATCAAAATGTGCATGTTAGGCTATGGAGTGTTGCTGTTTCTACATGCCTGATTTGTGTATCTTGTTTTTCTATGCAATTGCTTGAGGTGTTTGGTTGTATTTCAAGCCCATGGGCAGTCCAGTTGCCTGGGAATTGTGTTGCAGAAGTGAACAGTCCTTCTCCCCAACCCACTCCCCCTACTCACTCTGCTTGCAACACTTCTCCAGATATTCACCCCAACCCTTCTCTCTTGCCTGTCTGTATACAAGGAGAGGAAAACTGCCCTATTAGAATTGGAGGCAATGGTTGGCCAGACACAGAAGGATCCACCAGTAGCCTATAGTAACAAAGCCTGTAATTAACAGAGATGGAAAAGGAGCAGAAAACACAAAAACCAGGTATTTACACATTGGGCCATTGGAAGACTGTCAATATTTTAGCAACAAATTCCCATGCAATGTTTGGGTACAGTGAACTGACTGGTGAATGAGTAGCTGAAACAGGTACATTTGCTAACAAAGAAAGGGGTTTTTTTGAGTCAAACTATAGCCAGCACCCAGTGGAAGTGAATCTGGAGAAGTACAGTGTGAATGCTAGGGTGGCACAGGCAAGAATGGAAGCTCAGGTATACCTTCCAGAGTGTCTCCTTAAGAGAAATACCAGCAGTGAACTTAGAATGTACATAGGCTTTAAGTTTTGAAGAGTGATTTAGAAATTAACAGATGCCTTGACCTATTTCATTCATTTCCCATATACCTTTGACAAGTCACTTGCAAATTCAATTGCTGAAATTGCTTCACCTAGCAGAAAAGTTGCCAAGAGCTCCAGTGACTTTAGGACTTTATTGAAGATATGCTACTGTCATTTGTCTCCAACACAGCTGAGCACCACTTTTCAAGAGTGTCAAAGTGACTGTGAATCAAAAATATTATCCTTTATTCTCTTGATGCTTCAGTTACCCAAAGTTTAAACAGAGGTGGGATTTTTGCCTTATGTGTTTTGCAAATATCCCAAGTTACCCAAGCATCATATTAGTCACAAGAAGAAAAAGGTAGTTTTGTGGCTGGACCAAATCTTCAGTTCAGTCTGTTGCTCAATGCTCCAACACATGTACTAGAGACGTGAAGGTAGGAGGAAGGATCTACAGCTACCCCTCAAATTAAATTGCATTGATCAGTGCAGAAACCAAAGCGTGTAGGCACAGTTCCAGTGCCTGTCACCATCATGGTCTGGTTCAACTAAAGCCCTTTATCATCTGTTGAGGTCCATTGTATTTGCATCTGCAGTATCAATAGAGGTTTGTATCTTAGCATTTTCCATAGCAAATATCAAATATTTGAAAATACATTTCACAACTAACAATACAAACTTTAGAGTGCTAGTTTAAGGAACTATAGTACATGCAGGAAATCGTGCACATACAGTGACTTCAAGATATGCAGAGTCATCATAAGGGCTACATTTTTGCTGTGTGCTTTTTTAGTTTATGCAACACATCACATTGCCTTCAAAATTTGTTGAGCTACAATAAATGCACTTCCTGGGAAATTATATAAAAGAGGATCCATAGGAGGAACAGTAGGACTTAGTAGTTATAATACTGCACTGAGTATTTCTAGATTCCAAATAGTTGCAGATTTCCTATAACTTAGATAACATATTCAGTATTTGTTTTTAATAAATCCCCTTGAAGTTAACTGTAGTCTTAGGTCTGCAGAAAATAATTTCCAAATATTCAACATAAACTATCCAGTGTAGTTAGATTAGCATCTCTCTACATGTTGAAAGTCCAGCAGCATGGCCGCGTACTGCAGCTGTGCAGCTGCTCCGTTGATGGCCAATCCAAGGGTGTTATTCATCTCAGAAGTCAGGTGGAAAGTAGGCACCACAAAATGGGAAGATTCAGTCACATTCTGCAGAAGCTTCATCCAACCAGTCTTATCTTGGCTTCAGGAATGCCATTTGAGCTCAGTATACCAGTGTTTTGAAAGTAGCCTTTCGCATCTTGGAGTTATAAAGCGTAACACTAGGATATGTACCTCATCAATACCATGAAACTGCCAAATGTTAAAAGGATTCAGCTGAAATTCATGGACAAAAGTCAATTAAAGGAATACACACCTGTTAAGAGCTCCTATTTGACCTATTTCTAGATCTCCTCACAGGTATCAATAAACCAAAGCTTGATTACATTACATTTCTTTCCAGATTCCACTTGACATTAATTAGAATCTGAAAAAAGATTGTAAAGGATTGAACTGCCCAAGAAATTCACTCAGTTTTTGCTACACTTCTGATAATGATACAAAAGCAGATCACGGTATCACTACCAGTCAGAAGAAATGCTCTGAATGAATGATACCTGTAGGGAAAATAAAAATATGGAAAAATTAAGTGAAGTACTTTTGCCAGAAATAACTAGCTATATGACTTCTTAGAGAAGTCTTACTAGATATAAATCTATTAACTCATTTCTGTGGCTTTTTTACTATGAATAGTTTGATATAGATAGCCATAATATTATCATAGTATACTAGTTCTAAACTTAATGTATGCTGAGGGCTCCACTGTTGACATTCTCAGTAAAGCCACACTGTTATTGGCAATTGCTTTAGACATGTTGCAAAAGTGCAATAGAAATCAAGTCTTACTAAGACAGAAAGTAAGCTGTGTCCTTGGACACATCAACAGTAATTATTCCAAGTTTGTGGTTCACCAGCTTCTGCAAACTTTGTGGAATATGTCCTCCATTGACTGTTTTGGTGGAGTTGGCATTTGCTCTGTAGCCAAGCTCAGCAGGAGAGCAGAGTAGGGTTATTGTCTGTCTTTAAAAAAAGGAGCATCTTAATATAGTATTTGACCACATTGTTTGGCAATCCAAATAACACAAGATTTCCAAAGTGATAAAGCTATAACACTTAACTCACACATACAGTTTGCTTCGTATTTTTTAACTCTATGTAGTTATAAATATTCTTCATCACAACATACTTTAAAAAGCCTTCTATTTATTGCACAGGCTCTACCCAGGTAACTCTTCCATCTCACCTTTTACAAATACAATAGCAAAGCGACCCTATTTCCCGATGTCAGCTGTAGAATGCTACAAAACAACTGAAGTGCTGCAAGCATCCCTTGGCAAACAGTTTGGCAGCTCTCTACACTGGTTGAAAATTACTAGAGCACAGTTTATTTTTAGGACAACTTCAGTCTTCCTTATTGGAATTCCATTTATTACAGTGAAAAGAATACAATTCTGATTGCTGCAACTAATTAGCAGCTTAAAGTAAACAGAAAAAGAAAGGCTGAAAGACAGCACTTAAAAACTTTATTTGCATGACTAGGGGAGGAAAGAATTATCTAATGCTTCATCCATGTTTCCATTAAGACCTAATTTAAGACATTGACTCAAAAATACATTTTAGGAGAACAATTTACAAGTAGAAATGTGTCTTCAAATGATTCAAAAATAAGTCAGTTTAAACAATAAATGACTAACTATCCAAAGGGTGTGTGACTCCTTTGTCACCACCTATCATTGCAATTCATACACTTGCAGGGAGATGATACTGACACATTACATCTGATACTGCATATATCATTAGCTTTTTCTCTGTTTACAAAGTTGTTTTCCTTCATATAAGAATAATAGAAATAAAAAAATGTCTCTCAGATGGATGAAGAAGATGAGGGGAATTTCAGCAGCATATTGACGCTATGTTCACCTAAAAGAAACCATCAAATCCCAGCCCTAATTCTGGAGATATATTGAGGGCAGCTCTCACCCTCTCAGCTTCCTTTGATGCCTCAGCTTTTCTTATTTAACGTATTAAAGGGTGCCCAAAACTTTGGACTGTGTTTGTTACAGTGCAAAGCTTGAAGCTTGAAGAGAAATAGGAAAAAGATGGAAAGATGTTTTTCATGCTGAATGATGCTCCTTTATATAATCTGCCAGAACACACAAATGCAGGCAAATTGTGGATTAAAGATTCTCACCTCAGTTTAACCCCTGGCTTCACCATCCAATCAGAACCCAGAAGGCATCTGAACAGGCATACCAAGGAAAATTAATTTCTAATTTTCTACAGGGGGCTAAGCAAGAGTACAAACTGTTGAAGTGTTTGCCAAGCGGAAGTGTCCATTTTCATTGTTTCACTTTGGAAAAAGAGATTGATAAGATCACATATACCCAGATACTTGGCAACTTGAAATTAGGATAGATGATTCTGCCTCCAGAAAAGTATGAATTCCATTGTGCTACCATTTAAATTAGGAGAATAAGAAAATATCATCTCCAGACCAGATGGCAGGACAATAATCTTCAATCAGAAGACAAAACGTGACATGTAAACTTATGTTAATATCTTGCACATTGTTTTTTGCAGCTACAAGGAAAACTGTATGTCTTTCAGCACAATTTAAGTCTTGCTCAGGCATCTGTAATGTTTTGTGAGATAGTAAATGCATTAAGCAACTTCTTCTAATAGTTTCCTGATTCATTTCAACATCAGCTAATTAAAACTTCTTAATTTGAAAAAAATTTATGAACCTTAACCTCCTTCTTAGATTATAAGATCAAAAAGAATTATGTAGAAAACTTATAAATTATCAGGGACTTACCTCAACCTCTCTTAAGTTAAGGCATAACTTTAAATTATTTATGTTTAAAACTTTATAGATAGGCTATTTAAAAAGCTTGAAAAGTTATAAAGTACACACACCTTATACCTGTCTAGCCAAAAGGAATGATGTTAATAATCTTATATTTAATGTCACACCTCTTTACTGGAACTCTTCCATCATATTTTACAAACTATATTGAAAATGTATCAAATAACACTCCAGAGACTCAGCAAAAACAGCTTGCATAATGGAGGCTCCTTTCTCATGTGCCAGAGGGACATGTCCCTGGGGACACTTCAGGATATTCTCCCTAAGAAAGGAGGGAACCTAATAAGGCTGTATATATTTCAATTATAGGTACATACGCACATCCCTTATCTATAGTTATGTCTAGATATAGATGTACACATTTAATCTGCATATGCAGCACAATATAGATAAATATACATACACCTCATGGATTTGTGTATACATCACACACATTCTCACAAACACTTGGCATTTTAATACCATCTCTCATGCCTCAGCATGGTGCACAGGCTTACTTAACCAATTGATTTTTTTCTTTTTAAGTACATGAAAAAAGTATGAAGTGTCTTAACATCAAAATGATCTGGTGGAAAAATAATCTTCTACTTGAAAATAAAGACTGTAAAAGATAGTCTTTTCTTTATATTCTTCCTTCTTCAAAGGACTGATAATACCACAGCTGTGCAGCTTTTCTCTTGAGTTTCTTCCTAATTTTGCTGAGGATATCAAAATTAGATACCTTTTTCAAAGTGAGATTATGCTACAGCAGCATTTTCACTGCTCAGCAAGTACTACTAACCAGCCCACTTACCACCAATTTTACCCCCTTTACCAACTTAATTCAGCATGATCAATACAATCAATACCACCTTATACCTAATACCACCATGCTTCATCGTTACTGCTGCTCTCACCTCAAAAGTTTGGGATTTTTTTTTATACTCTCCCCTCTGCCAGCAGCTCTTGCCTCCCCATCTCTAGTTACTACCAGTCTTGCTCTTAGCTTAAAACTTGTGACCCCCAAAGCACACACACAGCTTTCCAAGCCACTTCCCTTTCCCTGTCATTCCCTCTCAGATCTATCTGTCAGTAGATTGCTTCTCAGTGACCAGCCCTCACCCTTCCCTTGTACCACTTCAAGCCGCTCCATCCACCAGCACCCCTGTCCAGCCATCCCTGCCCCATGAGGTGATGCAGCACTGAGTGTCACTATGATTGCAACTTCAGTGCCTGGTTCCCCAGTGTTTAGTAAGTTTGGCACCTCTAGATAGACTGAGCTAGACATCTGTCATGTAGGTACTTAACTCTGAATTCTTTCCATGTAGAGCCCATGGCCCTGAGTCCTCACATCTGTAACTTCTCCTGTAACAATTGCTTATGGAGACCACACCATGGTCACCAATGTGAGACCACATAGTTTATGTATGTATGTGGAAGGGTGCTGGCTTTCCAACGATGGAACTGAACAGGAACAAAGAACATATATGATCTCCAGACACGCAAAACAGTGGACTTGCCTTTGCCCTCCCTGTATACTACTTACAATCTCCAGGTGCCCACCTTAAGATCTTACTGCATTCCACTAAAACCATTAGGTTTACCTTTTCACTGAAGTGCTATTCTGACTACTTTGTATCTAACTAAAATGGTTTAATGAAATATTTCTGGCACATGCACCCCCTTCTCCCATGGTGCCAGTGCATGCCTAAGCTGGCAAGGCAAAAGAGTTTATGGGGAGATGCACTGGGGGGAGAGGGGGGAGGTCTGATGCAAAAGCCATTGATGGCTACTCTCATTTGTTCTAATGGACTTATGTTCACGATTATTTGGCTCATTAGAACAAGTGAGAATCTGCCATAGTATCCCTAATCTTTGTCAGCAGATGTCTGCCTTTGGACCATATGTTCGGTATAATCACTTTCAGTTGCCATTTCTACTGCATGGTGAGCAATTTGGCAACTACCTCCTTTCAAATGAGAGGCATCTGGCACAGACAAAAGCAAGCCCCATGGATTTTTCTAGCAAAGGGAAAGGTACTGGAAAAAAAAATGTGAATATCAAAGACTGTATCTGGAATGTGCTGATAGTGCTTCCACAGCTATATGCATATTTGTCTTCAATGATTTAGCTTATTATATGCACAATTACTACAGAAAGTTCATAATATATTGCGATTTGTGACTGCACAGAAAGTGAAGATCAATTTTATCATATCATATCATATCACATCAATCATATCATATCATGTCATATTTTTGTCAAAGTAACAGTACTTATATTGTTCTGGGGTTCAAGACTTCTCCCACCTGTAGCCCTGTAGTCACATACTTTGTGCCACAAATTTGCACTTAACTGACATCAGGATTTGTTGGTCTTCCTCTATCTTTTGGTCATGAGGAAAAATAAGCAGTAGAAAAAGAACCAATGGAAATCTAGTGGAAAACTAGTAATTCAACTTATGTCATTTTTAAGTCAACTCTGTGAAGTGTTAAATGTTTGTGATTAAATACATCAGGACTGTGAAACTGTGCACAAATATTCCTCACAGTCTCCTTTGCCACTTTTCAAACAATTCTCAGAATCTAGAGTTAAATTTCTTTCAGTTTTGACTATCTCTTTTGATAGATGAATATAAACTAAAACCAGTGTTATTCACACTGCTTCCTTCTGCTTGGTCCTCATGTTCCACGTCAGCTGTTATCATTGATATCTCACCATAAAAACCCTGATAAGCCATCTATTTCATCCAGCAATGATTAGTAGTAATGTGTTCTTCAAGGCTTAGTTTTGGTTTAAAGTGCTTTATCGCTATAGGACTATTCCTTTCAGATACAATATACAAATGCGTTTTGACACATTATAAGGCAAAGCTCCAATTTGTAGCGATATAAATAAATCTTCCCCTTCTCTCACACAATAAAAAAAAACCTACTGGCTGTTGCTGGCATAGCTGTGAGCACATTAGGGACTTCTGCCAACCCAGCTATGCCAGCCGCACAAATTACTTCTGCACATCTTTGACCAATGTGATTATTATTCTCAAAGAACTGTGGTCTGTGGGAACAACTTCTGGTTAAGAGTTTCATTTCATGATCACGGCTCAAATTCTGATTTCCAAGCGCAGTGAAACAAATCCAGTATAATATCAAACACCAGGATAATTCCAAATCACGTGGCTGCAGAGCAAAGTCATTCAGCAGATGATTGCACACAACCAAAACCAAGATTAGAATCAACTGCTGATGTGAGAGCGCCACAAAGATTCACTTGTTCAAAAACTCACAAACTGCAGGCAGGCTCTACTCAGCATGAGTAAAGGTGGCAGACATACAACAACGTTTAAACCAAACACAATCACAGATGTTTTAATCAAATGGTGGTTCAAATTTAATTGAAATAAGCTTAAGAATTCTCAACTTCATTAATTGTTCAGTTCTGTACATACAGCATGGATGGGAGAAAAGAGACACAGGCTGATGAGGGGCATATTAGAAAAAGCATCCCAGGAGCTTGTTTCCTTAGCAATTTACAAAGCAAATGAAGGTAATCTGAACCTTCAAATCTTACAATATCTGCTTTATTAGACTTTAGTTTCTTGTTACTCTTTTCTCATTAGAAAACTCTTTTAAACACTAAAACCTCTATGTAGCTCATTCACCTCTTTCAAATCCCTTTCTCTAAACTCTTAGGCATATATTAGACTTTAAATTTGGTACATGAATTAGTTCCTTGTGATACTGTCCCACAGCGGGTATTTTACTGATCTAATAAAACCACAATGAAATTACTGTACACAACTTAATATCGAAGCCCAATTATTGATTTTTAGGGCTTTATTTCCAACCCAAAAGTGGCAGCATGTTTGAAAGCCATGCAACTAGATCCGTCTTTGGCAAAGAACCAGCCAGCCATAGCGACATACTGCTCAAACATTACATTTTCCTCCACTGCTCCAAGAGCCAGGAAATGATGTGTGCATGTGGGTACATATAGTATAGATGTCACTCAATCATCTTCCACCTCTCTAATTATTTTTATTGAACCATTGCTTTTCAAACACAGAGATGCCAGGACTGTAAGAAGGATGATGGCATCTCACTGGGGACATGACAAGAAGGAAATTTAGTACCATAATTTGATGTGAGTATCAAAGTGTCATTTCTCCAGATTGAAGGGCTTGGGAGAAAGCTTAAGTATCTGATACAATTAATAACACAACCCAAGTGGCCTTGTCTGTGCTATAGTCTTAACTTATACATTAACCTTATTTCAAGAAATGGAAATGTTTGAGAGTTAACCTGTGAATATTTGTTCATGAGGGCGTTCACAATGTAGTCACTGCATCCAGGACTGATCCAAAAAAAATTCCCTTAATTTCAATAAGGGAATGGAAAACTTGGAATGGAAGTGCAACAGTCCATTCATACAACTAATTGGTGGAAAAACGTGTAATATACCATTAGAGGAAGATTTCAGTGCTCACATAAAAGGTAAAGCATAGAGGAAACCCAAAGTAAAAACAATGCATAGAAAAAAATAATCCAAGAGCTCAGATCCCATCCTGAAATATATTCCCAAAGGAATAGCTTAAATGCTATGAAACTGAAGTACTTATTTCCCTTTTCTTTTAACCTTCTAAAAACAATGGAATGTGAGAAGTGAAAGAACAGCAAAGCATATAACATGAAATTAAATAGAGGAAGAAAGAAGAGTTAAAAAAATGGACGACTGTTGAACCTTTGTGGAACTCTGAGCTCTAACTAATTTTTTTTAATTTAGTTTTCTTCTTCACTTAAATCCTCTTATTTCCAGGATCCCTTTGCAAATTATTTGACACTTTTCCAACCAGTCTTTCTCTCATTACAACATATTAATTTCTTTAAAGAGGCTTAGTTTTTATGTGAAAGCAATTTTTGAACCAGGGTGGATTAGCAAAGAACTTTTCAAGTCATAAAACAATTGCATGCACTTATCAAATGATGTCTGCAACACCTTCTTGCCAGCTAGACGCAGATTATTCACCATTATTTGTCAGTGTCAGGAAACAAGCAGCTGAACTACCTATGCAATACTCAAGATACTGAAAATAAAGTATATAAAATTAGTATATAAAGAGTGTATCATAGATGCTCGTGGGAGTAGAAACAAAAACCAGCAGAAGAGGACATTTTGCAAAAGACTTTAGAAGCCATTAGCAAAACAAATTGTCTTGTAATTAGCCTAAAAGACATACGTTCAGGGTTTTAATCTAATTATTATAATGATGACACATATGAAGTTAGGAATGCCACATGTTCTTTTCTGTTTATGGAAGAGCTTACCTCCTAAAAAAAGTTAAAACACAAGAATACATTTTATACAGAGAGACAGGAGCTGAAAATGATTCACTGTGGGAGAAGTAAGTGGTAAGCAGTAAGGTATGCTAACTATTATCATTTATCAAATTACTCTTAACATATGTTCAGTGCATCCATTTGGTCTTAAGGCACTACTTTTTTGTCTTCTAAGTATGAGAGCTGTCTGCAAACCTTTGAAAACAATTTCCATAATGGTCCCATTCTGCTATGTTTTATGATCTTAAATATTACGCCCTTCTCCCACTCTAGAGCCTACGTTGCTATTTCAGCCAGATGACTGCATTTCCATACGTGAGAAGATTAAAGAAAACTAAAGTCATATCTCAAATGTCTGTTCTCTCATTCGTAATACTATGTACAAATCATAGCAAAGTGGATTCTGCGTCTAGAAACTCCCATATGTAATTCTTTGATTAAGACTGAGAGTCAAACATTCTGAAATTGTCTCCAGTTCAAAGCTGCCTTTATTTTATAATGCTTACAACATTTCTTCATTACTTAGAAGGAAATCAACTGAAGAACAGCTATCTAAAATTGGAAACGGTAATCTGCTTTTGATGGAAAAATCAGAGACCAGTAGGCTGTCTTCCATATGCAACAATAACCCCAGTCCTTCCAAAGATTTACAACAGCAAGAGTGAATTAACAGTATTCTAACTGTAGAAATTGCCTCTCAAGTTCACGTAATCAGAGTCTGAATTCAATATACAGTTCCGTGTTGAGTAAGCAAAAATAAGCTAACAAATATGCAGCCTGTCAGTTCCAATGAACCCAGACTGCAGAGAGTTGACAGCGTATAGTCTCTCATACTGCTAAGAAAATTACAGATTGTAGCATGAAAGATTACACATTGTTAAGCAGTGTCAAACCACATTGGCAGTTTTCACATGTCAAATGTGTAATTACATAAGGATTATTGCTAGAAAAGCACAAGGTCTGGGTGATGTGAGCTGAGTGCCAACTCAGCCATTCATCTGAAAACATTCAGTGTATATATGCATTTTGGATTAAAAAGAAACTGTGTTTCAGTTAATTTGATTTTTCTTTTGGTGATTTTTGTGATTGTGGGTCTGGTGCTATCACTGATGTTATATTGCAGTCTTTAAAGGATACTTCTCCAACCTGAAAGCACCACCTTGTGAATGTCCATGGTTGAAGGCACGCACACGCAGGGTTCTGTCATTCCATACCACCACCTGTATACTAGCAGGAAACAAGAGAGGCCCTGCTTCAAATTTCCTTGCCTTTGTCAGTGTAAGGCAGAGCTGCAATTCTATTTCAAATAGGATGCTTACATTAATTTTCTTTATTAAGTAGTGCTATGAAAGAATACTATCTGCATTCAGCTACCACAAATAGGGGGAAAAAAGACAAAGTAGAGAAATGGAAAAAAAGATTGTAGAAAGGAATAATTGGACCACTGTGGAAGCAAAAAGAGAAATTAAACCTGTCACAAGGCTAAATTTCATAATGGCCATTCAACTGGCTGACAGACCTCACCACCATCTGCACAGCTTTGAAACAACAGGCATATTTCTGGTGTCATGACTAGTTGTGACTTTCCAGGAGCCTATGAACTAATAGGTGACCTCAGGCTGAATTATGATAGTCACCTGCTACAAGCAGTTGCTATTATCTTTATATTCAATTTTAAAATTTGTGAAAATTAACCCAGACAAGTTGTTGTAAGTACATAAATTATAGATGTGGTTTTTAGGGCAAATATATGGCTATTTCTTCACAGAAAGAACAACACATCAGAGTTAACACAAAACAAGCAGAACCCAAATCTTCACAGTTATTATCAAAAGAGAAAAAGGCACAAATCAGAGCCTGAGCAACAGCTAGAAGCCCTTCTAGGAGAAGAAAGAAATATCAAGTCTAAAACTCTCTAATTTCAACTTTAATGAATTTTGATGAAGGAAAGAAATCCAGACTTCTGCAAATATTTCTAGCCATTTTCTGCTAGTCCAGCGTTAGCCTTTGTTAATCCTAACTCAGACCCGGTCAACAAAACAATAAATGCTCCTGTGTATTCCAGCACAAAGCAAAGCAGAGACTATAGCATGTGGAAACTACAAAGAGAGACAGGAAAAATAACAAAAAATTAAAACCGTGCTGTTGACTTTTTCCCACTTCGAGTTAAACAGTGCAGGCAGGATTGTTTTCTGCCATTCATTCAGTAGCTGACCTACCCGACAGCAGCTACATACAGTGGAAATACTGGGATATTTCAAACAGTATTTGCCAGCTAACTGAAAACAAGAGCAGAGAGATAGAATTGCTCCATGATTGTTTTGAAAAATAAGTAATCCTATTGCTTTAACCTACTTCTAGCTTGCTTCAGTTTATACAGCAGGAAACCCTTTTACAGACTGTTGCTTTCAGTAGAGATTCCAAGACCAATAGCTTCTTTAAGAGTAATGCTCGTCTCAAAGGTCACTTTAATTTCACATGGTTCCTCTGCCTCTGGACCATCATGGACTATATTACCAAAACAAACAGCATAAAACTCATTGATGATGGAAAAAAGTGGCTATATGTACTTAAATATAAATTCAGTTTTGCATTGCTCAGTAGAATTCAGCTTCTGGAGCTGCGTGTTAGCATGTAAGAGGTATCAATTCTGCAACAGCAGAGACTCCCCTATGTAGCACAAATTTACAGCATCTTGGGAAAACATAGGCCTAATAGATAATGGTCATGTTCCACATACATAGAGATGCTGCTGGTAATTAGTTCACTTTCACTTTTACTAAGATGCACTTAGTTCACTTTATAGTGGAACAGTCATTAACACTTATTCTAGGTAACATCCAAATGATAGACTGACATTCAGTAAATTCTCCCTTAAAAAGTGAAATGCAGCTTTCAATAATGGAGAGGAATCAGACTAGATGTTAAGGCTTTGTCTGATAAGCGGTTGTGGCTTGCCAAAAGCTCTTATTAGAAGACAATAAAATATTCTGATGGACTGAAATAAGAAGTCATATCGACTTTATGAATATCGAGTCATAAAGGCAATGCTGATCTTTCAGGACAAGTCCTTTTTCCTGCTCCAAAGTGCTTACATACACCCTCATCATGGCTGTGAGGCTGGGGCTCAGGCATGGAGAGCAGGCCTTTAAAAATACAAAAACAGGCACTCAACGGATATATACTCCATAGTTCCTTATTATTTTTGATTTTATATTTGGCAATTATTTCATCATCTTCTGCATCTTCAAACTATTCCAAAGAGAAGCCATCAGTCTACTGAATTTCCAAAGCGTATCATCCTTCCCACAGGCTTCCACCTTCTCCTGTTACCTCTTTTGAGTATTTCCAGTGCTACACCCAAACACTGATGCTTTACTAACATCTAGATGCTTCTAAAATTATATATCATATATCTTTTACATTAGGTCAAGGACTGATGACAACTTAACTTACCTAGCCAAAGTCATGCTTAGGGACAAGGACTTGTTTCCATTCCCTGTTGAGAGTGGAGACAAGAAACCCCATTTACTAAACCTCTGAAGAGTCTGAGCTGAGAGCAAGAGTCAGAACTACATGGTTTGATTTTTGAAGAAAGCACTCATTTAGTAGAACAGGAACAAAACTGTTGGTAATTTAGGGTAGTGATTCTTCCAAAAAGAGAGACTCTAGAAGACTTAAGCAATTTGTTACACTTCCTTCAGACAGATAATATTAGTATTTTTTTTTTTTTCCCATAGAAAATCAGATCTTTGTAGTATGGCAAAGTAATTTGTCTCAAGAATAGCGCAAAGGAACTGGGACAGAGCATGATTTTAGAAAATTAAATTGAAGATTACCTAGAGACAGAGCTGTTTCCTGCTCGAAAATATTATTAATAATATTATTGTTCCCATCTGAATCAACCCCCAAAGAAAACAAAACAACAAGAAAATCTGGTTTATTGTTAGTCAAAGTTTTTTACCAATTTTCATGTCAGGAACAGTGAAACATGACATTTCAGAAGCAATCTAGACTAATATTCTACACAGCTGCTCTGTGAAACTGGCTTTCTTGTTAAATCTGAAAATGCCTAAATTGTCTACTTTCCCTCAGCAGTCTCTAAAGATACCAGAATTTGCAACTTCCTGGCAAGTTGCACTAGTGCACCTAAGACAGCACTAGTGGGACTATTCCAGTTTGCCAAAATAAATTTCAGCATGTCCAGGTTCCTAGTCTCAAGTCTATAATGGGAAGGGGGCTCAAAAATTCTCATCTGTCTCCATCTAGGATTTTAAAGGCTTTTAGGCAGGGTTGGAAGATGAATGTGAATTAACACCAGGACTTTCCGGCTTCTTCCTTGGAGACCGGTATCTTGGAAGCACTGGCCAGATAACTGCCATTGTTCTCCTCCTTCAGCCACTGGCTTCACACCAAGATATCTCACCAAGAACAATAACCAGGTGCCACAAAAGCCTGTGGGATTGGTCTCCTGTGGTTTACTGTGTGAGCGTGCCGAGACTGATCACATTTTTTATTGTTAATGTTTTTGGACATCTATCGGGCAACAATTCTCACTGCCAGGCAATGCAAAATCAGTGATTTTCCAAAACCAGTTTGCTGGGAATGCAGGTTACAATTGTCCCTGAAATCCTGTCTTGTCTTGAATTCATTATTTTGCATTGTATTAGCTGTTTCCAACAAAGCATGCTTTCTGACCAGCACTGCCTAGCAATGCTCTGAATTATGGCCTGAATTAAGATTGCCAAGAGCTTTATGCAGTTATTCCCAAAGTATTGAGTGCCACCTGTGATGGGGAGATACACTATGATACCTCAGCTTTCAACTGCTATCCCAAAATGCAAGAATCTGCCATACTCCCATACAGCTTCATAATACCTGTAAACTGCACAGGGATGTGGATACATTAGGGTGCTCCACAGGGTACTCAAATGCATATGAAAGTTAATTATACCCAAATTGATCACTTGTATCCAGCACTGCCATGCTATCTCAGACAGTCACGTTTTCCAAAAAATCATGGAATCTGATTTACCCCTTTAATGATTTGTCTTCATTAGGGAAGCTTATGTACTCATAAATATAACTCATCTCCTTAGTGGAATTTTTTTATCATTAACAAGATCTTATATTGACAGGACAGCTATGAACAGCCTATTTTCACATAGCTTGTCTTAGGACTACTTCCTAGAAGCTATCATTTGGAGTTTTCTGTCCTGTTTTTTCAGAAAGTGATTAAACATCCCTGCACAAAGCAGTCCCAACCTAACCAGATTGCTCAAGACTTTGTTCAGTCAATAAATACCCTCAAGAATGGACTTTTCACAGACTCTCTGGGTAGCCTGTTCAAGTGTCTAACTAGTCTCAGGATAAAAATTCATATCTTCATAATCAGGATTTCCCATGTTCCAGATTTTCTTGGCTGCCTCTTCTATCACTGAAACCACTGGCAGAAATCCTGTCATGTAATGGTAAAATTAAATTATTATCCTAAACCAAATAAGTTTTAGATGTCTACCCTCTTAGGAAAACTAATTTTAGCAATGCTGTTAATTAATTTGTAAAATATAATGATTACCACTAAGTTCCTATTTTCCTGTATTATTGATGAGAATTCTGCAAATGTTTGGTATTTCATATCCGTTACCTCACTGAAATCCATTTTTAGGTATGTGCTAAAGATGCATAGAAGTCTACATATTTATGGTATATGGTTATTTGACAATATGAAGTATAATTTTTTTCCATATGTCACATAAAATCTTCTTTGTGGTAAGGCAAAAAAACCTTTTTCAACATTTCAGTTTTGGTCTAAATTCACAGTAAGATAGCGTGATGTGCTTCAGAGAAAATTTAGGTGTAAACAACTAATAGGGAACCAAACAATAGAACTTATCAGAAATTATCTAGAATTTCACATCTTTTTTTCCAAGACAGTGATGTTTAGATCAGCCTTGATGGAACGGCATAACTCCTCTGAAAAGGTGCTACTGTTTCCTTTTTCTTTCATTTAAACCTCTCTTTTTCTAACAATATTTCCTATGATACTATATAGTAGTTCAGTAAGTTTACTTCAATAAGTAAAAAAAAAAAAAAAAAAGAAATATTCCAAGGCTTCTTTGGAATTCATGTACCAAATAACACGGCTCTTTAACTAAATGTGGTAACCAATACGAAGAAAAGTGTTAATTTATGTTTGGTTCTTTTCAGACACCAAGAGCTCTATCCCACTGCAACAGAAAGGGAGGTGTTTGGGAACACTGGCAGTGAAGCAGAAATGAGACTCTGCTCTTTCAGCAAATTCTGTTATGAAGCTCTAGTAAAGTTGTCTCACAGCAACGGCTTTATTTGTGCAGTTTTGAGTAGTTGTGTGTTCATGGAGAAGGTGCAGTCAGTGTGCACAGCTGCTGTGCAAAAGCTGAGGGAAGAAGCATCAGCATCCCGATGGAGCGGAAGCACAATGTGTTAAGGACAGAGCTGTGCATTCTCCTCTCGTGCTGCCCCTTTTCACCTTTCTTTGGAGCTAGTCCCTTGACAGGGACCATCAAACCACAGTGACCACATGGAACCAGCACACTACATCAGAGTTACCACCTCCACAGGGCAAGGGACGTGCAGGGAGCAGGATGTCCTTCCAAGGAGGGCATAGCAGGCCTACTGCCAATCAGGAATACCTCTTCTAGCACATCCCCAAATTTGTGAATCCCCACCTGAAGAAGTTCTGGTAGATTGCCTAGCACTTTTAGATCCTTGGTTAGAAATGGTAAAGATGCTATAAATGTCAGTATTTGATGTGATTCGGGGCAGGGGGCATTTCCAAGAGCCTTGCAAATGGTAAATATTCTCAGGATCATAGTTTTAGGATCACTACCTGAGTATTAAAATCCTAAGGTGAAAAATTAAGTTTCCATGGTCTAAAAACATTTTAATATTTTAAGACTGGCAATTACATGCAATTTAATGGGTATCCTCAACAGTCATTGTGATTTGATAGAGAAAATAATTGTCCTGTATTTCTAGCCCAAGCTTGTCTGACTTTTGCAAAGATCGGCTCTCATTAGTTCATGATTCCACAAGCTTCTCTAAGACCTTGATGAGATTTTCTTTAATAAAGACCCTTTCCAAACTTAACACTTATTTTAAAAGCTTTAGAGTTGACTGACTTCAAGACGTCAAGAATAAGTATAATAAACATAGCAAAATGCCAGCCGCAGGCTGTAATAAAGAATCATGAAATTACAACTACCGACTCCCATAAGATTCTTTCAAGTCTTCACATAATTGCATATACTTCTCTTATTTTCAATTTTGCTAGAAACACAAAGGACAATTAATAGTTTCTATAACTCTATTTGTTTTCCAAATTTTAAGCACAGCGTTCTACCAACAAGTTGGATTAACGGTTACATTAAAAAAAAAACCCAAACCACCAAACCACAACATTTAAAAATTAACTGCTTACTTTGTTGTTTCCAGACTTGCCAGAGTATCTGGGGATAAGTTTTCAGGCTGACCTTCCTAGTTTATAAGCCCAAGAATTTTCGTGAGTGTCCAGATGTCTCAGGGCAGCAGATTTATAAGACCTTAAAGGGCAACAATATTCATATAAAGCTGCTTTGTTCTGTTGGAAAACATAAAAAAGCCTCTAATGGGTGTCATGTGCAACAACCAACACCACTTAATATTTGCAAACTCAGACAGTTGTAAGGTCATTTAATATGAATTTCACTTTGATAGCTGCTTCTTAATTTAGTCATTGCTTTCACATTCTTTGTTACTTGCCTTTTGTGTGCTTTGTACAGTAGCTCAGTAAGTTATTTAGAGTTAATGAATATATGTGTGTGCTGCACGGATGTGGGACCCTCATGGAAGCAGCAACTCTCCTATCCACCATAGAGACAGGAGAATATGCATTAAACAAATTACCATTTATATTAAATAAGTTCTAGATAGGCTGAATAGTCCTTTGGAAATGCTTGTTTTTCCCAGTTACATACAAAATGTACTTAAATTAGTAGTTCAGGAAATTTTTATTGACTGAAAGTATATATGATAGGGTTTTCCACCCTATAATCAGTGTTCCCACCCTTTTGGTCCCCCTGAATATTTATTGGGTCTTCTCCACAAATTTATTAGCAAACCCTCCCCAAAAAATATGTTTCTCAGATAAAGACTTTCCCAGTCTTATTAGAGTGCAGACTTTTTCACAGGTTTTTCAAAATCCGTTCAAGTATACTAATATCAATTAATTTGTTTTTTACTTCCTTTGGTATTCCCAGTACAACACAAGAAACTTGGAATTGCATCTCTATAAAACCAACATTACTTTGATAAATGAAGCATTTTTCTCATTAGCAAAAAGTATTCATGCATATGATAAAATCTCCAGCAGGGTTAGCAGCTGCTTATTAATGGCTGTTTGCTTGTTGATACAGTCATTTATGTTTAAACATGAGCCAATACATTACTGCAATATGTATATCTGCTCCTGTGTTTTCCATTCCATCTATGCATATCAAATCATATTCCTGTTTCTTTTACCATTTGCACTAACTGGGAGCTACTCCTATTAAACCTAAGCAACCACACCAGCATAACAGTAGATAAAAATTTTAAAAAAAGACAAAGTTCATATTTTTCATGCACATACATTTGCAATACATTACGAATGCTTTATGCTTCTCCTGTTCATTTTCGTGGTGTATTTTTTGAGATCTGATATACTAAAGTGTTCAAAATTATATTGATGAATTATTCAACAACTCTCTTAACTGTGATTTATCTGAAAGCTGAAAGAATTCATCACTAGCAGAGCTAAAATAAACACGCTCTTATGACTTTAAGATTAAATTACTGACATAAACAAAATCTGAAATTTCTTCATATGGTGCTCTATATGAACATAGCAGAAAAAGAAGTGGAATATTTTCTTGTAGGGACTGTAAGAGTAAAGAGACAATTTTTCAGCTAAGATCATACCTCTTCTTCTTTCACAAGAATGGTAGAAGAATTATGTATTTAAAAATTTCCTCCAGTTGTATTTCTGACAATACGTGGTGATATAAATTGGAATTTACAGGTATTGCTAATTGTTTCGTATAAAGCAAGTAATAAAAAGGGCAGTTTACCAAGGTTCTCTTGATGCCAGTTTCCAGCAATGAGCAAAATCTGCAGTGTATAGGAGTTATATATTTTTTATTTAACTTTACCTGGTGTGCTTCTTAATTGGCCCCTGAGGAACAAGTTACCAAGCAGTGAATCCAGTCATCCCCTGGGTCCTGTAACCAGGGGTACACAGCTCGGCTTCAGTTCTATGCTTCACAATTAAGCATCCATGATGAATACACACACAAGATTGAAACACAGGATCCCATTGTGCTTTCACTTATTTGCAAACATGAAAAGTTTATTTTTAAGCTCAGCATTGTATAGAGGGTCTTTTCTTTCCCTCCTGTCACATGAAATACCAGGGAGGTATGGTTATTCTGGAAGGCCTTTTTTGTTACACGTGGACAGCGTGGAAATTAAACCCCAGACTAAATATTTTAGGATTTGCAACAGGAAAAATGATAAAAACAAAAACCAGACAAAATTCTTCTACTGCAGTAAGGGTCTCTAACAAATTAAGTGTGTTGGCTTAGTCCATATTTATGATAGCATAAGGAAGTATAGGACTAGTGAATTTACTATGCACATCTAACCCAGTGCACTTCTTCACATATTTTTATACATCTTCCTCTATGTTTCAAGGAAAAAATTCTCACAGTTACACCTATATCTGTCAGATCTAGATCTGGTTTTCAGGCATTTGAGCTGTTTAGATTCAAAGCCTGAACTAAGTCAAATATCTAGTGACTTGTGAAATGTTATTATGATGAACAACAAAGTTGTTTTCTTTTTTCAAACAATGATTTTTTTTTTCAGATATCTTTCCAAAGTTTTCATAATATTTGTCAAAAATTTGTTTGATTTATGAAAATATGCTACAGGTGGAAAAACCAAATAATATTTTCAAAAATTACGCTAAAAATATATATAACTTTTAAAGGAACTCTTTAAGACATCATTTTTGGTTACAAGTGAAAATTTTCACAAAAAACTTTAAAAGTGTATTTCCGGTTTAAGAAGGTTTTTTTATGAACTACTTCTCTGTTATATTCTTCAGCCACTTGCCAGAATAACCTTAACCACATGACTTCACTTCTGTTTTTATCTTGTCTCAACTCTTCTCAGACTCCCTCACCCTATAAATTTGAATGGCCTCTAACAATGGTATTTTGATCTGGGATATCATTTTAGGTACAACTGAGATGACAGTCATCATAATAGCAGTAAGTACCATAAGCCTTTTAAAATCTTGTGCAAAATCCTGCTCTTTTAGTTTCAAAGACACCAAGATATTTCTCCATTTCTTTCTCCACAACCTTCATCTCCAGCGCTTAGCCTTGGGACACATAAGAAATACCAAGTCACTTTAAGCATTAGATTCACGCATATCCTATAATAGAAAATAAGCTACTTCAATTTCTGAAATAAGCAGAAAAATGCAGGCAACCTATGTGTTTTAGACATCACAAAATATGGGATTTTACATAAACTTTCTCCTTTTCTGGGGTGTATACTAGTGTATGCATTCTCCTTCCTGTACAGAAGGAGATTGAAATACAGATTATTGTACAACCAAGGGCTTCAGAAGCAATGAAACACAATTTCTTATGATATTAGTGGTTACAAAAGTATGTTTTCCATGCAAATATTTTCCTTTAAAGTTATTACTGCAAAATATTAAATGTACAATTAAGTTTATATTCATCAGTAGTCCCATGCATTTCATGCACACAAGCCTTTGTAGGATTACAGCCTATATCTCTTTTCTACAGTTTTCATAGCCAGATACTTCTCCTTAGTAATATACCCGTATAAGGAGACATCAGGGAAAAAAAATATTTCTAAATAAATATGTTAAAATGTAATGCCTGAACTGACAGAAACTTTTGTGCTTTAGAATAAAAAAAAAAGAAATGGAAGGAGAAAGTATACTTATAAGACACTTTCAGTAAAATATGTCTCCAAGCTTATACACTTGGTGTGTATAAATGTGGCAATTTATTTTTTCTTCTGGAGACTTAAGAGTTTATTTCTGGTTTAAGGCTTTTTAATTATTTTTCATTGACTCTCAAATGTCTGGTTATGTTGAACAACAGTCCACCCTTCAAAAAAATTTCCCCTGGTATCAGCAGAACAAAAAATGAGAGAAAAGTGTACTCCTTAATATGTAAGTAAACTTAACAATATCAGATCTTTATTATGCACATTAATATTTTCAAGTACCTATATAATTGTAATCTTTACAATCTATCAGAAAAAAATAATTTCAAAGGGGGCAAAGGAAACCTTCTGGCAATGAAGAGAAAACATGTCTTCTAAATGTTTTGCTCACTCTCAAATTTTAGTGTTTTCCAAAAAATTGCTCTTTTATATTTTTCAAGATCATAATAAGAAAGAGACTAAATAAAACTAACAATAAGAATAAAAATATTAACCTGACCAGAAAGCTTTTTTGCCTCGACAAATTAAAATTTCTGAAAACCATAGAAGTTTTAATCATGTCATTCTTAAACTTTTGATTTGGACCTAATCCAGAGCTTTACTAAAGGAGTTTATCGTAATTCTAATTAAAATATTAAAATTAAACAAGAAGTAAGGAAAGGGAAGAAATAATTTCAATCAAGAGTTTTCCAAGGAGACCTCAAAGGACATTTTTTAATTTATTACCCTATTGCAACAGAAACAATGGAGGGTGAGGACAAACCAGTATGTCCAATAGAAAGAAAGCATGCAACACAAGTTAAACATAACACATTTTGTCATCCATATTTTCTTGAAACAAATTTATGTCATCTTTTCCTAAGATCACTTGGTTTATTTATTTTAGATTAAATTAACAAGCCTTGCAGCTTGCACTTAATTTTTATCTCTTAAACAGCAGTTACACACAGTAACATCATTTTAAGGCATCCTCTTCCCAAAGCCCATCTTGGTTGATATTTGTCACTTGTAACCAGAATTTAGAATACCAAAGTACTGTGTTTTGTGATGAAAAACTTGAAAGCCTTTATTTTAGGAGCCTCCAAACAAGAATACAATTTGAATATGAAGCTGTCATGGATTTTATACTGACATTATCTGGAATCACTCTTCAACAGCTGTGATAAGGATTCACAGCGGCAAAACTATTATTTAAGGGAAGTATGAATCTTACTGTATGTCAGACATTACAATGGAAAGCATGAAACATCCATTTTACAAAAAGCTGGTTTTGCTGTAACAGAAGTAAATTGGAACTCAAAAGTATATAGAACAGCTGTGATGCATTTGATGCACTGTTCTATATGGTTTAAACTTGTTTTGAAATAATGTGCAATATTTAGTGTTACTAACATAATATAAAAGTGGTTTTGACTGAAAAATACTTCCCTTACAGAATGATATCTAGCAGCATACCAGAACCACCATCTTTCTGTGTTAAACAAAGTATGTCACCGAGCCTATGAAGGCTCAGTTCTATTTTTTTTTTCCTATTCCTGGAGATTATTCCCAGTAATATTTAGTGAAAGAGAACTAAGTTTTCAACATGAGTACTATTTCAGAAGTTTGGTGGTCTTAATTAACAAGAACTAAATGCATCACTTCACCAAAGAATGTAGCAGAATGGTATTTTTTTCTCCATTCACTGCTGATTTAGAAGGGAGTTTGCTTGCTTGCATTCTTTAGCTAGGATTTGTGAAAGCAAATATGAATTACAGAGGAACGCCATTACTGCAGGTTTGGAAGAGAGCTGGAAGAAGCCAAAAGCACTACAAAAGGACGCAATGCAGATCAGATTTCTGGATGAATTATTTTTCTAACCACAGCTGGAGAGTTAACATTGAAAGCAAATGTTAAAAGCTTTGAACAATTGTGGATCTTTACCTGGATTAGATTATACCATTGTAACAGGAAAATTAGTCAAACAAATTAATCCTGTGTACCTAACCATCACTTAAAGAAGAAATAAAAGGAACTGAGATGCACTTATTTTTCAAATTAAATATTTACATTTAAGATATTGTTGGCAGTATTTTTAAGGTAGTTCTGATGGAATGTTGTTAAGACTGTTTTGGAGGCACATTTGCCCACCCACACATCCATCACTAAAAGATATAGTATTACCTTTCTTGGTCCTGCTCTTATATCTCAGCTGCTGGAAAGAGTTTCAAACAGAGTGAGCCCAAACCGACTGGTCAGCTGTAACCATCATCTACAAGGATGCTGTGGAGAGGTTTCAAGAAAACATAACCCAGTAAACTGTCGTTCATACCTACCAGTTAGCTGCTGTGGACTACCAACCTTTTGGGGACTTCAGCTCCAGTGATTAATTGAAAATCCAAAGTATGCAGCTAGGCTGTCCCTGCCTTAAAGGCTCCCTGGCCCACAAGGATACCAGGTGTCTCAGAGGCTGAGAAAACAAAGAGTCACTTTGAGTAAGGAAAGCAAAAGTGCTGACCATAAGAGTATTTCTGTAGTACCAGGCTTTTCCAGGCCCAAAGTTTATCTTTACCTATACAGTGCCATGCACAGTAGCCAACATCTCTTTGAATAATAGAGGACAGATATCAAAGGTGGGAGAGCAGCACAATTATCCTGTAAGAGCAACCTCCCCTCCCTCTTATGCCCTCAAGGAAATAGTCCTAAGCAAGGACTGACTGTCCTATTTCTGGCCTTTCAGCTGCAGAGGCAGAGCTGGCTTTCCCTGCCTGTCCCCATGACCTTTCTTGCAGTCCCACAGCCAGCTTATCCTGGAGAGAGGATCTATAGGTGGGATAACCTCCTAGCAAAGGCAGGACTCCAGAGCACAGGTCCCTCCTTTCCCAAGTGTATAATCACCACGTGAAACAGGCATTCCCTGCCCTGACAGCCAAATATTTAAAAGGTGGCTACAACTGCATTTTTTGTGTGGTGCTCCACCCACATGGCAGTAGTGAGAAATTTTTCCAACACACCTGTGGACTTTCAGGTGCCACACAGCTTTGTTTCTGTATTTTAAGCAGGATTAGGTATAAAAGACTTAATTGAGTTGCTCAGGGGGAGATAACAAGAGACAAGGCACATCACGCTTGGGTATAAACTAGATTAGGCAGATACTTGATGGGGATTCTTCACAGAATATCAGCTTCCATTATCCACCAAAACTCAGCTCAAGCTCTGTTTGTTAAGTGAGAACAAGAGGCACCTGAATTATTGGTTTAATTGAAGCACTTGAACTGCTTCACTAAAGTAATCTGTTAGGAACTGGGATTTGCCATGCAAAGTAGTGTATATCCAGATCATAGTGGTATTGTAAGTTGAAGACTTCAGAGTATAAATCTATAGCTGTATATTAGTAAAGAGAATGCATGGACAGTATGTAGAATGACACCTCTATCATAATTTGTCACCTTGGGTATGCAGAATCAGATTAACTGTCTGCTATCCTCTTTGGCTACTTGGGATTCAGCAGAATTATATTCCATTTGTTGCCTTTTCATGTTCTATACTATGTAAACTAAATTAACACTACATATAATTCCCATGTTTTAATTCTAACTGACTGATAAATTTGACAAAATTGTTTAATTAGGAATAAGTTCCAACATGCATAACATACATTGAGAACTTCCACTAGTTTCAAACCAGCCAGTATTTCACCCACTGAGAAACCCAAAATTAAAAAGCTGTGGTCAACAGTAAAAAGTCATGACCTTTTCCACAGAAGTATCAAAATAATGGTTTGTTACATAATGTACACTCCTATAGGAAGTTTGGAAGAGTTTATGCATCTCACAGCAGAGGAATAGCAATTAAACACTCATTCTAGATTCTTGCCAGAGAATCCACCTTTAAAGGAAGCTTGCTCTTCTGAGCTGAGAGGTCAAGAGGGCCACATGTGATCCTTAGCACAACATTTCTCTGTAAACCATAATGTTTAGTGGGCCACAAAAAATAGTACAGCTTTGCCACCCTGGTCTAAGAGGCTCACAAAGCTCAGGAGGCCTTAGGTTCCCAGCAAGAGAGGACGGGCAGCCGAGCTACTAGTGCTATCAAAACCTATGCTCTTTTATATAGCTTTTTATAAAATCTATATTATAAAGCTATATATTTTATATATATAATGCTATAACAGTAAGGATACTGTCTTCTACACAGGCAAGGGATTCCAGCCTCTGGGATGACTTTACAATAAAATTTAATTTACTGTCTCCAGCCTATTTACATCATAATTTTTTTAATAAAATCACCAACATTTTAAAAGAAAGCCTGCATGAATTAGATAATCCACATGATTTAGCAGCTAGGAAAGCAGCTTTAATTTAATTTCAGATTAACTTGGCATCTCAAAAGCTATAATCACCTTAGTTGCTGAAATATGAAAAAACATTAGAGAATTTGGGGTAATTAAAGGAATCACTATCTAAGGATTTCTAACAAAAGAAAATGGAAATACCAGACAGTATAATCCATTGCTGCTCATTAATCTCATGTCAGAGGTGTGTGTATATATGGGATAAATAGCTGCTTTCATAGGTGAGGTTTCGGGCTATGTCTGATCAGGGAACTTGAGAATGTTTCCATGTTTTGTATTTGGCTCTGTGCCCCAGCCAATTCCCTATCAGGACAAAAGCTGAACACACAGCATCGTTCCCCACTTTCCACAGGAAGGATACCCAAATATACAGGGCAGACAACATCTGTAGCAATTCGTGGACCAGAACCCCAGGGCATGCACAGTGTGTCTCAGCAGAGAAGTTTAGATGCAGCTTTGAAAGATTAATACAAGACTGATTGAAGAAAACTCTTTTGGTTTGTAATGTCTACGGCACCTGTCAAAAGTGAGGTTCCCCAACATCAGCTTGTCACAAAAGTCAGCCTCTCAGAATGGCACTCCACAGTGAGAAATCTCACACAAGCAAAGATTAGGCTACCAGCATTTGAAAAGTTCTTCAATATCAACTTTATATTCACTAAAAAAGAATATTAAGAAGACCTGGAACACTAGAATTATGATAGGTATCTCCCTAAATTCATTGAGTTAAACTAGTATAATTTTACCCCTTCTTTAATGTATCAAGTAAAGGAATGTCTTAATCAGTGAAATATAATATTAAAGAAAAATAGAAGTTCTCATAATAACCCAGTATAGCATATAGGACAACTTCGCAAACCACAATTCTGAATCCACAGGATTTCCGAATTCAAAACCACAGGAGTTTCAACTTTCAAATCATAATATTATTTCATTATGCTGAAATATTTAGGATGTTGCTACACTTCATTTTCAATGTTTGAAACAGCATAGACGAAAAAAACAGAAACTACCAGAGGCATAAGCAGAAAATATTATAGCTCTGCACAACAAATAATAACATCACCATTTAAAACTGGCTACTTTATGTCCACGTCACACCAAATGGTGCCTGCAAATTTTAGAAATCAGAGCTCCCATTAGCAGTTTTTACTCCTTGTTTCTAGTTACATCCTGTGTCATTGTAACCCTTTTACATCTCAAGTTACAGGGTTACTATCACCTTCATCCAGCACGTTAAGGAGAAAAAGGCTCTTCTCTTTTTGACAGGCCTCTGAACATTTTTAATTCCTCCTTTATCTACATGCACTATTTATAAATCTACATTATTTAGTACCTGATTTGGACCAAAAGAGTTTTCATGGATCATTCCATGGATTTATAGCTGTTCAGAGAAAATTACTTTCTCAGAGATACCACTAACAACATCACTGAAAAAGTTATTTTTACTGAGCAAGTGGTCAAAAACCTCAGAGACTGATGTGTGTATTCCCTATATCAGGATAAAACCAACAGAAATCTAGGAACAGTTTCCTTAGAAATCTAAGGCAGTTTTACTGAGCTTCAGTCAAATCAACATTATTGCCAGAAAAAATATTCTGGATACATTGGTTTGGCGATTTGTTTTGCTGGAAAGTTCTGTTGGAAAACTTCTGGCTATAGGCTACCTCACTTATTTTCAGGAATAAGTGAAGGAATATCAGGCTTTTGCCTGCTAAATTTAAACAGGGAGCAAGAAGGGTCTTCTAATACAGAAGAGCATTCAGCATATACTACTGAAAGACGGCTTCCTTTGAAATTTTGTTTCCTTTTTGCTTAATTTTGTATGGCCAGAAAATTGGTAATGCTTCATCAAGTCAAGACACTTTAAAGTCTCTAAGAAACAGGTTTAAACCTCTTATTTATCTTTTTTTTTTTTTTTTTTTCCCTTCCTTTTGTTAGCATACTGTTGCCAAAAACACAGGGGAATGTATCAGTCTCCTAAAACTCTAAGGAATCCTAGCTATTTGCTGAGTGCACACAGCAGTACACAGCATTTGTCTTGTGTCGTGCATGGCTACCTCCCTTCCCTTACAAACACAGCAATATACTTTAGGTCTACATACATCTACACCCCACTTTAAAGGTCTTTGATAACATCAGCAAAGTGCACAAGACGTGATAAGACAGATATCCAATAAACCATATAACTCAGTGACCCTTTGCAACTGGCGCACATGGCCTTACACTCTTTTTTCCATTAAGAAGCTCTCCTATAGAAGTCTGGCAGAGCACCAGCTAAATCAGTTCAATCCTGATGCTGTAGTTCACTTCTGACCTGGGACTTTCAGTGAATTTTAGCTTGGAACCATAGAGCTCTGCCTGCAACCTTAGCTCTGCTATTTCCGTCCAAGTGCAGGTTCAGCAGAGTGACTAAGCATGGTGTTTTGGGAGTTATCCTGAGAAGGTCAGTACCTAAAGGATGTGTCTGCACAGTGCAATGGGTTATGGTGCATGATTCCCTCCTCCAGCATCAACTGAGCTTGCTCCAAAATTGGAAATGGTATACTCAGTTCACCACAGTGAATTCGGCTGCTTTGCTCCTGGAGCAGAGGCTGGCCTCTTTCCACAGCACCCTACGGTTCTGAGGAGACCTACTATCTGCTGTGACTTGTGGGGACTTGTGAGTTCCCCTGCAAACATTGGAACTGTAGGAGCCCATTACTTCTCACACATGATGTTCCTGAGCTCTTGAAATCACTTTGATGGAGCAGCTTTCTCTTTCAGACCTTGCTATGCAAAACAACTAAACACAGGGGTATGGAAAGAGTGTCATTCCTGGCACCATAACCTGGGACCAACATCTTGCAGCTTTGCATTCTTTTCTGCCACAGGTATTTTCAACAACATTTTCACACCAGAGCAGCAGCTGTGAGGATACAGCATCATATCACATGCTAGGCAAATTTAGTCTGGGTTGGGGAGCATGGGGAGTTGACAATAGTTCATTTAGTTCTAAATAACTGACCCCACTGCTTCTACCACCAGTTTTCAGGTCACAGAATCACAGAATGATACAGGGTTGGAAGGGATCTCTGGAGATCATAGCCAACAGGAACCCATGCTTCCCAGGTACCATTTGGTAATGTAACTATGCAACTTCAGAGTAATATAAATATTTGACTAATTTGGACTTAAATTCCTGCCAACTTTTTAGATAGGGCTAGAGGAACTTTGCATATTATCCTCTTTTCCTATAATAAGCAGAAAGAATAGCCATTCTTTTTAGACTTTTTTGGCGATTAGGAGAAATTTAGTTTTAAAATTGGACTAATTATGTAGTAGCTGAGCTTTTTCACTATTTATTGCACAGTAAAGAAAGAGCCCACCTTTCCACAACAATCTTCTTCAAAAACTTCCCTCAGAGTTTGGGGACTTGGTGCTACCAAAACATATCTCCTTAGTTTCTCTTTACTTTGTGGAAAGGTGAAAGCCCTTGGTTTTACACACTTTTTCTTCTCTGTTTTTTCTTTAGTTGGGGACAGAAGAGAGAAGAAAGAGGGACTGGACTGGAGCTGCTTATTGTTAATATCACTGTTTCTGCCATAGTGTTGTCTTCTGCACTTGAACTGAGTCTTGCATCTTGCACAGTGCTCTCTGGAGCTCAGATTGTTAATTGGCCAATAATAGTTCCTTCCAAGAAAAGGATCTTTGCTACCACCTTGCAATATGATAGAATTTGTTGAAGTCTTGTCTTCTTTTCCCAAACACCAGACGTCATTTTGGCTTGCCATGTCTCAGCACATGCAGCTGCCTGTGCTGGTTTTGTGTGAAGCCTGAGACTAGCACCCCACACGCCTTGCCTTCTCCATGCCACTGAGGTGCCCTGAGATGCCAGGACCCAACTCAGAGTCCTGCCCATAAAGTGTATACAGGAACTTATTTTTCTTGACAGGTACTGACCTTTACCTCTCACTAGAGCCCCAGCATGCTTTCTGCTCTTACACAGTGTATTTCTGCAGCAAGTCTCCCAGTGTCTCCACTTCCCAAGTTTTGAACTCCTCACAGGTGAAACGAAACTGGCAGTGCCCTCAAGGTGCTAATGGATGCTCAGTCCAAAGGCCCAGGCTAGAGCTAGATCAAAGCAAAACTCGCAAACGGTGTGCAGTGCAGGCATCGCATCTTGGACCTCCTGATACATCACCTTTCTGGCTAACCCAGTTATAGCCTTCTGTTACTAATCCCAATTCCAGCCCTGCTTGGTTTGTTAACCAGGATTCAATTTAACTCTTGCAGATGCAGTAGCCTAACTCCTCATTTTAAATCATTTCCAAACTGTTCTCAGGGTCTTTGTTCCTTACTTAAAAGCATATCGCTTGTTCTTAATTTTTTGTGCCATTTGTAGAATGTGCCATTCTACATTTCATTATATTGTTTCCTTTGCCTCAACTGCCTGAAAAATGTCAAGTGCTTCAGCAGTAATTTAAAAAATAAGGTTCTATACTACTGGTTTCCCTTTTTGGTTTAAGCAGTGTTTCTGACTGGTCAGGTGTCAGCAGCTTCCAGTTTCCTTCCAAGCTTCAGCAGGACCAGACTCAGAAGTGTCCCCATTTCCACAGTTCACACCAGATCACACTCAGCAGTTACTTAGAGGCCACGAGACGGACACCCTCCAACTTCCCAGGGTGCTGTCAGGGAGCGAGTCAGCACTGATCTAGGGGTTCTGTGAAATCCAGCATCCTTTCTGCCAGATGGCCCCACAGAAGGGGCAGCAAACAAGCGGTTATGGGTTTGAGTGAGTGCTGAAGAGGGAACCACTGCTGCCTTCTTGATAAGATTTCTCTCTTTGATGATGAGGCATCAAAGCGGGCTTGAGTCTCTACAGTGCAATGCAGGAAACAAACCAAACAAAAAGACCAGATCTTGGGAGTGGTCCAGCTAAAGGATGTGAAACTTTAGCAAACTGCAGTGAGGTGGTGACAACGCCTCAGTTGAGAGGGTAAGAACCCCCATCATGGGAGCCACCCACCTCGTGTGGCCGCCATGAGACACAAGATGCTGGAAATGACAGTGCTGGCAGCCATGCTGCCACCCTGACAGTGCACTAAAAAGAAATGTGTCTCTGGAAAAGGTTGATGACTGGAAAAGTGCTACATGCCAAGCTCAGACTACATGCATGGGGGCAGGTCTATACATAAAGCCACAAGCTATGATTGGATCACCTACGCACACATGAGGCAAAACACTGATTAGCAGCTTCATCTTTGTCAGTCTGTATCTCAGTTGGGTTGGTGTTCAAAGGCAGAAAAATGACAGCCTAAAAATAGCTGTCAAAAGCACAAGCTGGAAGCCAGCGTAGTGTCTAGGTTTACTCAGACTTGTGAATGGTGTTGCGAGGGTCTAGGGAATTGTACAGCTAATTATCTTAAGGCATTCCTCTTAAGGAAAAACAGTAAAACTCCTGGGATAGGAAATTAAAACATCAAATTGGAACCTAATCACCTCAGCAGTTTGAGAAAAGAACTTAATACCTTGACTTTCATTTTATAATTTGAACTTGATTAAAAGGAAGATGATTTACACATCTGTATGACACAAATTGATTCAGACAGTATAGGGGAGAAAGACAAAGTCTGTTTTGTGGCATTTTTTAATCTAAATTTTTTTTCTTTCTTTGTTTACAGTGACATACCAATTACAATATAAACACAACAGCTGACATGCTTAGCTTTAGTAGCACAATGAAGAAGTTTCCAAAGTTCAGATATCAAGTCTTCTACAGCAACAGTATTTCGAGAAGAGACTGCAGCACCTCTGTTAATACGGTTGGCTGAAATGCATGCCCCTCTAAGAACTACCTCTCTACCACACACTAGAAGAATTAAGAAATTAAATCTTCTTGCCTTTTTCTATTAGTGAGTGTGTCCAAAGTAAACCATAGGTTGCCAGAAGCTTTCCTTTTAGGGTTTTACCCAGCTGCATCCAAAGTCCCCAGCATTTGCCTTCCTTTTGCTTTATTAATCCAACAGTTGCACACAACGTACCCATTCACAAACTTGAAGCAGCCATTGATGAGCTGATGACTCAATCCCCTGGCCAAACGCAGCATCAGCTCTTCTTTATTTTGCAGCAGACCAAGCTTCCCCCAGGCATCCATGGCTGCAGTTCTCATGGTCCTCTGAAGGAGTGCAAGCTCCCCCATGCCATCCCCTGTGGGCACCATTTGAGAAGGAACTCGATGTAACTCCATCTTGTCCATTGTCCTAAAACAGTCTCTGTATTCAGGCTTTCCTAACACAACAAGCATCAGCAAATGTGGTGAAACACCAGGATGGTACTGCTGTTTCTGTTCCACTTCAGAGAATCTTAGGAGCAATCACTGAAGTTGTGGAAACAAACAAGGTCTTCCTTAGAAAATCTTAAAGGCTCTAACTTATGATATTACTGTTAAATGCAGACTGGCACCCATTAATCCATAGAAAATTGGTACAAATCTCTTGCAATAAGAAAACAGGTGTGGAGGAAATAGCAGCTTTGCACAAATTGAAACCTGTGTTTAATTTTCTAACAGAGAGAGTTTATGAACCTGAATCCTATAATTAATGCCTACACACATAGTTCCCTGTCCTGAGTTCCATCCAATACAAACATTAGTTTTCCAGCAAGGGAGAAACATGTGATATCTCCCTTGGCAAGAAGGCCAAGCACAGGGAATTACACGCTACCCAGACAGTGCAGAGTGTACAAGACAACCTCGTTTTTCTCTCCCATAAAAACACAGATACTTTCAGTAGGTAGGTCTAAATCCTGGTCAAGAATGGATAGACTAGCCAGATATGGCCTGCAATTTCATTTTTTATAATCTCTGACATATTTCTTTTCAGATTTATATATTGTGCCAATGAAAAGACTACACAGGCCTCGTCTAAATAAAAAAAAAAAATAGATAGAGAGATACATACATACATATATACATAAATTTATCCAATTGATTTAGGTTTGTCCCTTTCTGCCCAACAGGGTGTCTCATTCTTTCTCATATTGCTGCTGTCATTCCTTCATCTTTCTCCTGTGCTCTCATTGTGCCTTTCCATCACATTTTTCCTCTCTGTATTTTTATTCTAAGCTGGATGCAAACCCAAAAACATTTATTCTCAATTTATTAAAAACATTTAAAATGTTTGTGCAAAGTAAGTTCTCCCCATATCAACTGGCTGCTTATAACATTAAACATCGGGTATAACATTCTATCTTTAAAAGTTCCAAAATCAATGTTGTTTTTTTACAACATCCATTTGACATTGGCATTGTCCCTGTTACAAAAAAGCAAAGTAACTATAAATAAATTAGTCAATATCTTAAAAGGGAGCACTATTAGAGATAGCTATGGAGTGCTTGCTTTTTCACTCCTGAGGCTATACAGCATAAGCCCCTTATTTAAGTTGTATTTTCTGAGATTCAACCGAACTCTTTGAAACTCCAAAGATCTATTCCATGTCTTGAGTTTTTAATACTTTTTGCACTTGTTTGTGAGTAACTTACTTAAAAAGAAAGACCCTTGCAGCTATTGCAGTCTGGCTACCAACGAGGAAGTACACCAAATATTCTCCTATAGAGATATATATTTATAACATCAGTCAATCTGCAACTGGGTCTAGGTGCAGGAGACTAGATAACAAATCTGAATGTCTGACTTCTGACAATAGTTTGTTACTATATTACTTTGGTCAAATTATTTAATTTTTCTTTATGTACATAAATGTAGTCATCTGTGACTGCCTCCTACCAGAATTTAACTAATACCATATTAAATATTTAAATAATGTCTAGTATAACAAAGTTCATTCTAATGAACTCTAATATCATCTTGATATTTCAAATGTTACTGCAATGCAAACAAATCAAACTGAAAATGCATATTTCCTTTTCATCTGTGGAAAAAAATGCATTTGTGTTATAAGTGGAACAACACCCCATCACTTCATATGGTAAAACACTGCTTCTTTAACACTATGATTTATTTGTTAAGCAAAGAAATTAAGCAAATGTTCTGGATAAGCAACTTCATAAATATTAACGGTATTAAATATCATGCAAAATAAATTCATAGTGCTATAAGTGTCCCATACTTTAAGGTCAAAGCCATCCCTCTGGCTGTTGCTTGCAAAATGTATGAAACAGAGGAGTTGCACACATTTATTTTTTCTACCCTATTTCTCTCTCTGTCTTTCTAAATGATTTAACTACCCTAGGCTCAAAACATAAAATTGTAGATGAGTTGACCTTCCAGGTGGCTTCTCCCAGCTTTTCTAATAGGAGGAATTCTCTCTTTCAAGCATATACAAACCATCATTTAAGTCTAAAGAAAAACATTGGCAAAGTGATGTCAGTTTTATGATGCTGTTTATTACTGGTTAAATTATCGCAGTTTGAGGTAAGGATTACTTGGCACTTAAAGGTAATCCACTCAGATCACTGCTATACCAAATGAGGACAGTGCAAGGTTTCACTAATTTAACCATTTTAATTCCAATATGCATTTTTCTGAAGAAAACTAGAGAGAAAGACTAACATATGATTTTGATAAACAATTAGGTTTCTTTAGCTCTTACACTGAAAGCCATGAGGTGAAAGGTAGGGAACCCAAATTATCAAGCTCATTGAGAAGTATATGGCAACTACGAGCATCAGGAATCTCCTACGTTTCTTCAAATTCTGCAGAATCAGGGTCACTTCACACATGAGCCCTCAGCAACTCAGTTCAGTTAGATTAAAGCCATGTATTAATGAAAGCACAAAAATAATATCATATATTGAGATCTGCTCAGCCACATCAAGCACATTTCTAGAAGCCTCTTCCTAAATGTGATAGAAACAGTTACTTCATTTTTTCAACATTGCTAAACTTGCTATTTGAGTCGTCACATAACTTAGGAAGCAATGGATCCAAGATCTTAGGACACAAATATCCAGAGCACCTTTTGCTAGTTTCCAGGCACATATTTTTCTAAACAGGTCGCACACCACTCCTGAGTACTGTCACTGTCCCACATCATGGGACAGTATGTCATGAACATCTGCCTAGTTTATGCCTTCAATCACAGAAAAGAACTGAAAGCCAAGCAAACTAATTTTACAAACATTCCCGGGAGAGCTGCAATACACAAATCACCAGAAAATTGAAGTTTTCCTGTAAGTAACAAAGAAACAGCGATTTGGCATGTGCAGATTACAACATGCTGACAAAAAATAAAGAGCAACCTCCAAGTGGGGAGACGGACATGAACCAGTCATAAAATCTCTCTCCTACCTGTCCTCATGGAAGAAATGTAACACTTAACAAGTTATCCCTATCTCCACAATATTTCTTTCACTTAAAAGTCTATTTTCTTTAATAACTGGGATGAATACAGTACTGACAGTCATTGGCATGCTCTCCTAGCACTAACTCTGTTGTGCAGTGCAGACATCTTGCACTGAATAATTTAGGGTGGCTTATTTGGAGGAGGAGGGTGGGGAGGGATAAAGAAAACTAATAACCCTGTCAATCACCTCCTAAAAAGGGTCAAAGTGCAACTGCCCTGAAAAATACAGGCCATATCTAGCCTGAATTCCTCACATTTGCAGAATTCTAGACACAATTAGGAGACCAGTAATGACAAGGATAAGCACTGACCATGTGCAGTACAAACAGCAATTATCAAAACCATTGTCAAGTTTATATCCCACAGATGCATGCTTTCTTAAGTGAAACAGTGCCGATAAGCGAAGCTGTGCCAGCTAAAAAAAGCAAGGCAAGGCAAGGCAAGGCAAAGGAGGGCTTTGGTGAGGAGCGTTATCTCCCTTGGCCTGCCAAGAAGTGCCAGAGATTCCACAAGACTGAAGTCATCTGAGCTAAGAGAAGGTGGTCAGCATGGGAATGACACCTTTATTATCACCAGTTTCCAGGCCAAGAAGAAACAACTGTAACAGTTAAAGAGTTATCTGTACCTTCTTCTAGGCTTTTCTCCTCTTCTCTCACTCCTTCTCTAAAGCATGTTATCAAAGAAAACACAAACAAAAACCAATTTAGACTAGAAGAATTTTTTTTTTTTCCAAAAAAAGAACAAGCAGAATTTTAAACACCTTATGGGAGAACATGAAGAGAACATTTCACAGTATGTGGCAAACAGAAATTTTTAATTTAAAGCTTGTAGCAGTTTCATGAAAAAATTCTTTCTGGCATAGGCTAAAATGGTTACAGAATCCTGCAAAACCAGTACCATCCGTATATGTACTTATGTGACAGAAGGCAAGCTGTCACCAGCTGGAAGTTTCACTTGAAGCTGACGGGATTCATACTCTTAAATTAATGTATATGGAGATTATTCATTGAATACATTCAACTTTTATATGTTATGCCAAAGAACTGATCTTCTTAATTGACAGACCTACCAGGAGACACACAGTAACATATTAAGGTGCTGGCTGCAATCCACATTTTGCATCTTTAAAAAGCTGTTGAAAGAATTGTGAAAGGTACAAAAGAAAGAGTTTGAGGTATAGATAATATCTCCAAGAGGCAGACATAAAGACTGAGCTTACCAAGGAGAAGACTGAGAGGTGACACTGCTGCAGCACAGACACATCATGGGGACAAACAGCAGGCTCATTAATAGAAGATTATAATCCTCAGTGGTCAGAAGCTGATGCCAGATAAAGTCAAATTAAAAGTAATCGTTTGTTTGGACTTTGTCAATCATCGAAAAATAGCTATCAAAGCAAACCTTACTTAATTTCAGATCAAAACCGGATGCCTTTTTGGAAGGGATGTTTAACTTAAACAGGAAGCACTGAGTTCAACAAGGATAACGGGATGAAGTGTAGCAGCTTGTGAAATACAGAGAGCAGACCTCATTATCGCCTCCTGGCTTTAGGCTTTATGAATCCCAGAGCTTTTTTGCTTGACTTTAGTCATACGCTGCCATCAACAGTTCTTATGCATTCCACAAGGCTGTCTGGACCTCCACTTACACGCTGTGCTGCACTATACATTCTTTGCATGAACCTTTCCGCGTCCCATGTCAGAGGCAACTTGTTAGTTCACCAAAAATCCATTTGAACAAGTTTAGCAAAAAAAGACAAATAAATCAGCTGTGAACCCTGTGGCTCAGAACCTAATTTTCAAAATATGCGTAAGTTGGTGACATGAAAATCAATTTCCTCTGGAATGTGCTTCTCCTCAGCAAGGGCTATTTCAATGCCAATGTGAGCTCTCACATCATTGGGTTTGGCTGTGATACTATTAAATGGAAGTGGCAAGATTTTTTTTCCTCCCACAATGGATAAAACCCTTCATTTTCTGAAGTCACTGAGAAGGGTTTAAGGTCTGGGGGGTTTTAATAGCATTAATATGTGTATATTGGAAGAAACAAGGCCTGAAATTTTCAATGTGAAAACCAGGGGATATCAGATTGCAATGATTGAGAAAAGCAGTTGGGAGAAGATTCAGCTGCACTGAAATCAAAGGTGTAAGTGCAATTCCGAGAATAAATGGATCAACGAAAAAAATAACCAAAACAACCAACTATCAGTCAGTGGAGTTGACAGGAATGGAGCAGAGGGAAAGAAAGCCTCATCCCTGCTGTGGGCTCCCTACCCCTTGAGGAAGGGGTCAAGACAGTGCAAAATGCCCCTTCCCTTGGGACAGGTAGAGTGGGCACATGGGGAAGAGCAGCAGCAGAGCCTCCCAGCCAGGCTACAAGCCCGCAGGTAGCCACCACCAGCTGCTCCCATGCACCAGGACCCCCAGTTCATACCAACAGTGTGATTTCTGATGAGGCTGAGGGTTACATGTGATGCCTTTTATGGACACAGGGCATATTCTTGACCAAATGTTTGAGATGTCACTTTTCACACCTGATCACAAAATGAGAGTGGAAAAATGCAAAATGAAGAAACAAAGAAAGAAGAAGGAAATGGGAGGGAAAGGAGCATTTGATGAGAAATCTTTCCTCTTCTCCCTGAGCCCACAAATCCTCAGGACCACCCTGGATATAAGTGAAAACATGCCAAAAAGAAAAGAGGAAATGCTTTTCACAGAGTGGTTACATTTCACCTCCCAGCTTCAGAAATGCCAGTCTGCCATTTCCAGAACTTATATAAGAACTTAGCTTTTTACCTTACCTTCAGTTTCCATTAGTAACAAATCATTTTCTATTAGCAATACATTTTTAAAGATTGTGACAAAAACTAGCTCTCAGGAAACAGCATCAGTCATATTCATTCCCACAGGCAAACTTGTTTCATCCCATTCTAAATCCTGGTTAGTAAACAAATCCATAAATCCATTTTGACAATGTCACCAGATCAAGAACTGGCTTTTTGTGGGGTGAGAGAGAGGGTGGGTTGGGGCAAGAAACAACTTTAGAGGAATGATAGAAGCTTAAATTTTTTTTTTAAAAAAAGGAAAAAAAAATAGAAAAATTATGAACTGTTCAGAGAAAAATAATTATAAGAATACTACACCAAAATCACTTCTTTTTATTCAGCAGCATTTGAGTAAGGCCTGTTTCCACCAGGAGTGAAGGTTCTTCTGTACTCCATATGGGGAAAATAAAAAATCCCTTCTCATTTACACAGCTTTGACAGATTTCTTTTGTGTGTATGCCAAATCTGATACAAAAAAATCAATCATGTTCCTTCATGCACCTGAGGGGAAAAATCCTAAACACAGTAGTTTCCTTTGGTTTAGGGCAAGGAGGGAGCCTGGGCTAAACATCAGTGGGATCACACCACCTGTGATGCCAGTGCACATGCTGTGTGAGGCACGCTTATGGGATTGAAATGCACACACATCCTACATCTTTTTAAAGGCAAGAGGCTACGCGACATTTTCCATTTGAAAAAAATAAAATAATCATGGAAGCTTTTATAAAAGATAGCTTCCTGTTTAAAAAAACAGAAGTGTTCAAAGAAAAAAAGTCCAAGTATAGAGGAATAAACTTTCTGCCATGAAGTTAAGGTAATCTAGGAATTTTCAGAAGTTTGTATTTGTCTTCATATGCTTTGTTTAGGGAAACTCCAAGTCAAGGACAATAAATAAACCAGAAAATGACACAAGGGGATGCTCCCAGACACCATAATTTGGCTATGTGTATCATTCACTTCTGGTATGGATTTGACTTAGACTGTGGGGAGCACTCAAACTATTTCCAGGCATAATTTGGAAGTTAACTTAGGTCCATTGCTAATAGGTGGTCTACACAACTGTTTTGGAGGGTGAGATTAATACCATAGCTATGAGCTGCTCCACACATATTGGCCTCAGGGCCAGGTAGTGGTCTAGCCCTGTTGAGTTAACTAGCCTAGACTAAGTGCCAGACCTATGCTATTGCTAAAGCAAAGTGCACTCTGTGAGCAATACTGCTGGAGCTGCTCTTCCTTTCATCAGAAGATGAGACTCTCCATGTTGAGTTATGTGAAGCTCTTTCCTTGGTCTGTCTCATGAACCCCAGTGGCTTCCACACCTCCTAGGAAGAAAAAGGAGGAGAAAGCTCAGTTCTCTGGTCCCCATGCCCATGGACCCCACAAGTAGCCCAAACCACCCCTAGGCCAGCAGTTGGCCAACTTCACTGTTCCCTTTACTCCAAGAAACAGAAAGCACAACAGGAGTAACTCACTCACAGCTTAAGTAAAAACAGTTACATATGCTAGGAGGGTGATTATAGTCGGACAATATACATTTTCATTTTACTTCTTATACTGTTGGAAATTATGCACCAACTCTCTTTATTAAATTTATGACATTTTGGTTGACGAAACAAATGCCTGTGAAAGTTATGAAATGCCACATTGAGATTTCCATGCAAACATTATATATCTACATCTCTGACGTAAGTTTCCTTCTAAACCAGTTTTTCTTTCCCTTGCAATTCCTCACTGCCAAATAAATGTATTTCCAGCTGTATCTGTGGGAAACAAATAGTGTCATGCAATGACCAGCTAGGAAATGCACACCTGTCATAAACTAAAGAGCACCTCATGGGATATATTGTATTCCATTCCCAACCTACCAAGAAAGGATACAATGGAAAAAACGGATTGGTGTCAACTACCAGATGTTTTTGAGCCTCTCTAATTAGGTAAAAATTAAACAACTGTTATGTTCTATATTACAGATATTTTACAGATGTGTAATTCACATAAACATACAGAGTCTGATTTTCATTTAGATTGAGGCCTCTTTACACTGCTGTGGCATCATAACATCACTTAATATCGGCATAAGTTATTTACATTTGCATTTCAAGCTCCTTTTTTACTAAGAGATTATAATAATTAATCAATTTAACATAAGCATATCAGGATCAGGCCCACAGTATGTTGGGCAAGCTTTTAGCAAGCCTTGAGGGACACCAGAAGGAAAAAGAGGTCTTACTCTCTTTTAATATTTACATTTCACATAGAACAAGTCTGCTGAGAATGAGTTAGGTTCAATTCATCTGTACTGTACATCTTTGCAAATGTCATTGCATATTTAATTGTAACTGTGATTAATTTGCTCATGAGGAATTCAAAATGTTGAGCTATGTTTTCTTTACCCTCTCAGCCTTTTTCCTCAAGCTCTGCACAAACTTCCAAGCTGCAAAGAATTCAGGAAAAAAATAATCAAGTAAATCCTGCTGGTACCAAAACAACAGAAGTTTCTCATCTTCCAGATTAAAATAAGAGGGAAATTATCATTAGGCAAGGTAAAAGGTTAAAATTTAAGCAAAAAATCTAAGACTGAACTAAGTGAACCGTTTTTTCTGCTCCTAATAATGAAGGGGGGTGGGGGGACGGGGGGATGTTCCTATGTTCTTTCATAAGAAGACTGGTCTAGTTAGTTCCTCATAGATACCCTTAAATAACTGATATATTAAGAGCCATAAAATGAAGGATACTTTGAAAGGTACATATAGTTCTGCTTACAGAAAATTAATATACCTTATTTGTACCTTCACCTCAAGTAACAATTACCAGAACTCTCTACAGCCAAATACACAGTTCTAACCCAAATAACTAAGTATTTTTTAAAAGAGAGAATATTCATTATACAAAGAACCAATGACAGGAATATAACTGACAATGCTCATCAGGCTTTTCTCATAGTCTTCAGTCCTGGATGCCTGCATTGTTATTGTGGCAGCAACACCATCCCTCCACTAGGGACTCTGCTGCTGGAAAGAAAAGACTGATACACCATATGCTTGAAAGAAAAAATGCCTGGGCTGATAATTATTATTACTACAGAAAATTAGACACCACACATTCACGGTATATCATTTTGCACTTGGAGGACACTGAATGGCTATGTATTTGATTTCTTTCTCTGCATTTCTGTATCATTATTTATCTTTCAGCCATCTGGTCTAATTGTCAATTCTTTCTAGAGATGGGCAGGCATATTGTGTGCTTACGGTAACCATCACATTTCATAAAGATTTTTTTATTAGTATAGGCAATATCTGTCTAAATGATATGGCAGTAGTTGAAAGCATTTTTTTCAAAATCCTAACACAAGAATATGTGATAATCCTGATTAAAATGTTGGGAGTTTTGTTGCTATGTTACAAATTGCTCTGAATAAAAAAGTAATAGGAAGGTGAGGGTTAGCCTAAAATGACTGTTCAGCTATATTTGGAAGAGAGTTTTGTGAAATGCAAAGAAGCCTGGTCTGGATTTCTTGTTTCATTTCATGTTCATTTGGCGAATAAATTTACAATTACAAGAAGGGAATAACTTTTACCCCACTTCAGTCTGCGTGGAGCATGAAGACGAAAGCTGCCACCTGTTCATGGACAACATATGCAGAAGTAACCACACATATGGGTTGACAATTCAAAGAGCCCAGGAGACATCAACAGTTGGGCTACAAACACTGTTCCAATAATACTGCATACTAGGCATGTTACATTAGAAATCACTTACACTATTTATTCTGCTTAATGTAGCTGCAGGACATCTAAAGAATGTCTCTTCCCTCATTTTCTGCATTTCAGTCTCTATGTCAATCTGTGTTTTCAATACTTCGATTTCATAAATTTTCTTTATCTTTTCTCTTCTTTGCTTATGAAATATCTCTCCATTTCTCTATTCTTATACAGAATTTTCTGCCACTTATTAACCTTCTTTCTTCAAATCACCTTTCTTCCTTGAGAGAAACAGGGATACTTTTGTGGCATGATGCAGTGTTATACAGATGCACGCAAGCAGGCTCTGGACTGGATAGTCTGTGTCCAGATGCATTAACATGTGCTACCAGACTTGATTTTATTTGCTAGCTACACCCTTGAGAACTGTTGTTGTAGCTCTGATGCTTGTAGTGCCCAAGCCATGATGTTTCATCCTGGTGCAAACATTGCTGCACCTCACTGGATTAGCACGAGCTGATCGGCCCAAGGATCATCCATGTCTATTTTCTTGAAACAATAAACCCTCCCAATTCATTCAGGCATGAAAAAAGCTGCAAGAGTATAATGCAGGTTGAGATACAGGTCACGGAATCAAAACAAAATACACAGGTCTCCTTCTTTCTAGATCCTTCCCACTACAACACTTCCACCAATCTACTCAATACTGATAACAAATGGGCTGCAGCAACACTGCAGCAACTTTTTACTCAGTGGAGGCACTGAGGAAGGCACAAGACTGACAGCTGCCTCTTTCCTCACCTTTGAGCACAGCCCAGCACTGTATTAGTGAGATCTCACCCTAAAGGAGGTGGGAAGGGGATGCTGCACCCCCATCCACAGCAGGGGATGGACACCAAGCACAGAGAGAGGACCAACCATTCTGGAGCTGCTGGAAGATCCTCACAAGCATTTTTATATCACTGAACGGCTTTGGGAAGTACTAGAAGGTCTGTATGGGAAGGTCTGAATGGAAAGGGAAAGGAAGTTTACTAGCAGTAGTGAACAGTGGGGATACAGACTTCCATCTCCCCCCTCTGTCTGCCAGCCCAACCATCCAATGAAATTTCCTCTTTACAACAGCACAGGGACATTCCTCTCTTTTCACAATGGCCACAAAGATCTTTGTACTGTAATTAAATCTCTTCCTCTCTCATCCCTCTCATGCCCTCATCCCTCTCTTCCTCCTCACTGTCCTGCCCATCCTCACCCAAGAAAGCACTTCCTTCCTCCATCCCCCTTCCGTATCTTGGTCACCCCTCATGCCACCCCTTCCTACACCTCTGCATTTCCAGTGGCACTGGCACAAGTGGGGAAGAGGCTGGCTGAACAGTTCTCCTTGTGCCATGGGGAGAAGGGAGCCAGGGCCAGCCGAGTCCCATAGGTGGAACCTGCAGATTCTACTGCCCTACTAAAGAGAGGCACCAGTGCCCACATTTCTAGCAGCACCCAGTCCCCTTGGGTCTTCCCTCTGAAGCAGCACCAGCACCATCAGCCATCCAGTGAGTAGATACTCCTCAAATAGCTGTTCTTCAGTAAGAACACCACAGGCAGCCACCGTTTCCTCATTATCCTTTGTCTCTATATCCAAATGCCTTAGGAAATCACATCATTTATGGAGCCCTACGGTTTCATTTCCAGCTACTCCTTTTCCCAGCAGCTCATCGAGCCCCCGACCACCCAGCCAACATCTCCTCTCAGCCTTCCCAGCCAGGCCAAAACTGCTGCTTGGAGGCCCCAGAACAGGCCCAGATTTTAAGACATAGCTGCAAGAACAACAGAATAACCATTTGCAAAGGGGTTTAAGTACATCTGGTCCTTTAATGAGTTTGTAGCATGGCCCCTCCAATGTAACTGAGGGGATAGAATTGAGCAGGAATCAAAGGATCATTTTGTCCTGTAGGAGCACCAAATACAATATATCACCAAACCTCATCTGTCTTAATAGCTTCCCTTCCCAAACACACCCTGGGCCTTGTAAAACAAAAAGAGTCGTTAGACCGTGAGCCTCACCTTAAGGAAGTTTACTGTTGATCTGTAATCTCTTGGTTTTTATCTCTGAGGAAAAAGCGGTGGGACGATTGGAGGAACCTCTGTCTAAGTCAATCCCTACAACCCCTGTTTGCTTAACCCCCCTCTCTGTTGTCCCCCTCCCTCCCCCACCCCGTGTGCCTCCTCAAAAGTTAAACTGTAAACAAGCCAGCTCCCACTTTCAAATAAAATTCAAATAAAGTCTTTGTCAAGCTGCACTGGGAATCTAAAGAGTCAGAGCAAAAACCATGGGCTCCAGTCCTTAGAACAGGGAATTAAATGGGATGTCTTTTTCTTTAATTTATTTTTTTTTAAAGCAGTCCAATTCTGACCACAGCAATAATTTTGTTCTGCATATTATCATTCCTACCACAAAGGAGGAACAGATGGAATTTCTGCTCATGATTGTAAAGCAATTCAGCACACTCACATTGACTGGGTCAATACTGAATTCCTGAGCTCGAATCCTATCAGTGAGTTAGGCCCTCTCAGAAATCCCCTCCTCAAAAGCCCGGTATTTCACAATGCGTGTGACACTGAATGTCTGAAATGAAGCATTCAAGTATGAGAAAGAGAGGGATTTTGGAATTTGGTCTGTGATTATGAATACCTTTCTGTTGAATTGGTCAATTATCATACATCACCTACCAAACATCTATCTTCATTCTAGCAATACTAAGCTTAATAAGGGAAAAAAAAAATTCTGACGCCTGTATTACTAAATCATACAGAGGAAAAAAGTGCAAAGATTTAAAAAAGATTGTCTTACCTAAAGTTGTTCAAACTGACAAAACATGGATGTAAAGGAGTATAATTAATACAATCAATGTTTGAAAATTCTAATTAACATACAAAATAAAACTATCTTTGTAAAAGGATGTTGAAATCTTAAAAAAAAAATAATAATCTGTTTAGCAACTTCATCATGCACAGAACCAAATGTAAAGTTGTTTAAATTAAAGTAAATGAGGTTCAGCTTAAATAGTAGCTACTGCAAAGCACTTGTAAAATACTGCTTAAGGAAGCTCAGAGATATCTATTACTGTAATTCCTGAGAACAGGTTAGACAAATTTGGCAAGACATATAATATATTCATCCAGCCTTCCTTGGCTCAGGAAGGAACAAATACTTTGCTCAATGCAGATTGCTGTTCTTTGTTAGCACAGCTGTGGTATTAATTTTTAATGATACCACCTAGCACTTAAGAAACACATAATGTCTGCTTGACTTTATGCAGCTTCCTTTCCTCATTTGACAGGTAAGAAAACAACAAAAAATTTGTCTCATTATAGTTTTTAACAAATCTATAGCAAAGTCAAAGATTCAGGAGTTTCAGCTCCCGTTGTCATATTCATTAATGGGATGTAATGGTTCCTCAGAACAGGCACAGCAGAGCTAGGTTGGGTTCTAGAGGCATTAGCTCAGAATTTTCTTGCTATGGTTGATTTGTTTCAATTTTATCATTTTATCATTTTTATAATTTAAAGCAAGCTTTTTTTGGTTTGCCTATAGCAGCCAAACCTGCATAGACATTCCATCTGCTATCATCTCGATACCATAAAAGAAGTCTCTAGAGACTTCTACTGACAGCTTCATGAGCTGACTGCGGTGATGCAACATGTCACATGCAATGGAATAGGGAAATGGAGAATTCAGCTTTTACAAGAAAACTTTAGAGGGGAAAAAATTTAAAAAGCTCTTTCAGGGAGATCTGCAACTTTAGCATCTTAATTGATTCAAAATGCATTTTTCAGACTTCATGAAAAGCCTATAAAACAGCCTAACATCAAGACATTAAGAAGAAAAATATTTTCCTTTTTTTTTCACTATGCTTTTGCTTATATTTTCTTTAAGAAAATGTGCATAGGTAGTATGTGGAAGACTTTCATTTTCATGAAGAATTGTATTAGAGGTCAACTCATCTGCATTTGTGTTTTAGAAAAGAGAAACGAAAGACTCACTTTCAATACTTGAAGTTCTTCTTGGGAATGGCTTAGTGTTTCAAGAATCATATTTGATACATTAATTGTGATAAAGTGTACGAGAAACAAAACACAGGAAGCTAACAATGAATGATGCACAGGTCATGAATGTGCAGACAAAAAACTTTGAAAGCAGAACCTAAAATAGAGAGAATTCAAGACCTATTAATAGGACATATGGAAAGTTATCAGACAGATAAAATTAACCTGAGATACTTATAAGTGCATGTTAAAGGCATGGAATCAACCTTCATTCTGCTGCACCATCAACATTTACACCCTAAGAGTATTTTTCTGAAAAGTAGTTTGATGAATTGAATGCTGGAAGGATGGAAAAAACCCAACATTTATTACATTACTAGAAACCTGAACTCTTGGATCTGTCTCTTATGCCAAGAAGCATAATGCACTGGAAGAATAATTTGAAAATTAAGGAAAATTTAACTGACAATGACATCATTTTCCAATTATATTATAAACATTTTAAGGTTAGCTGTTATAGGCTTTTTATTTTAGTCCCATCACCATACCCTATCACATATTATTATCAGTATGCACATGCACATTAGTTTGCATAAACTGTGGTAGATATTTCAACACCTACCTTCAGCAGTTTTCTCCAGGTAACAAGTTAATCATAACTGTACGCAAGCTTGTCCGTCTGTGTTTTGGTTTGTTTTGCTTTTTGGTTTTGGTTGGTTGTTTTTTTTTAAATTGCCTCTGCTTTAAATTGTACTTAATCTAACTGGTTAATAAGTTAAGAGTTATTAAAAGTCACTCATTAAAAGTGACAGGAAAGGATATTGTTAGGAGTGCAAGATGGGTCTATGTGGAGCCTGAGGTCTATGTCTGTACAAGGACGACCTCAAGCCACACCATACCAGTTGTCTTGGTTCCTGGGCTACACTGGACAAAGCTGAGTTAGATACTTAGGGCCCTAAGGAGGGGCGAAGAAACCAATTCTCAGAAGCAATATTTACACTGCCAACATGCTGTGGGTGTTGAACATTTCCCATGCATATATGGGATCCCAGTTTGAAACACCAGCAGGGACTGAGCACCCCCACAACATGCTTTTGGACATGGGAACATTCACTTACTCCTTAAAAATACTTTCATTATTATAATAAACGCAGCAGTTGTGGAGTCTACATCTTTGCAAGCATTTCTCCATTTGAAATTTTTGAAGGCACACCTCATATTTTGCCAGAGACAATGATAACCAAACATTCCTCAGCTGGGGACAGAGACATACAGACAGACCAACAATCACTTTGCATCCCTTACATGGACCAGGATAAAAGGCATGTATTGAGCAAGAGATCTAACAAAAGAGCCCAACATGATTCTGTAGCCCAGCAGCAGGGAGACTGAGCTTTGATGAGGAGGAATTTTGGATCCTTCCCACTTCCACAAGCTGTATACATATTTTAATCTAATAATTTATTAATTAAAAACACACAAGCAGTCCCAAAGTACAGAGAGAGCCAATTTAATGACATGAATAGCAGGCAGTGCCCATGAACTATGGTATTCGCTTTTAATTGTTCCTTTTGACAGTTTATTCTGGAATGTTTACATATACAGATTAGCTGACAACATATAGGTGCTGGCTTGAATAAGGAGGAGTAAAATGATCACTAAGGCTTAACATATCATAAATATGTGGGGCCACTTTTCAGGAAATGATCTTGAAAAGAATTCTTATTAGCAGTTACTGAGAGAGCAAGTAAGGAATAACACGCACATTTAAAAAAAAACCACACTCAAAATCAAATGAGAACAGAGAAGAACAGAACAACATCAAGACATTTCCCCTTCACTTCTTTTTCCTTCTTTCCAGTGCTACCACTAAAAAATGAATATAGCAGCTATCCTAGATTTCAGCAAAGGTTGTGTATCTTATCAAAAAAGTTAATAATAACAAAAATATAAATAAAATTCAGACCTTCTAAACTATGAAGAAAAGATTTTACTTTTTCTAGAATACCTTTGAAAATGGTCCCCGGTCACAAAAATCTACATTGTAGTTCATGCTCATTTGATCATTAGACTATGACAAGAAATGCAGATAGGTGGGTATGAAGAAATAAATTGATAGGCAGGCAGCTGGAAGACGAAAGAGTAATAGAGTTTATTTCTCCTAATTCTGTACTCTTGTGAATGTGCAATGTCTGTGGTAGTCTCCTCCTTTACCAGTATCAGTGGCAGTCAGAGCGGTACATCACAGTAAAGCTACCAGGAGTCAGAGTTGGAGACCTCTACACCACCCACAGGAGCAGCAGCTCACAAAGAGGTAAGCAACCAGCTGAGGGACAGAACAAAGGACATGGTAATTCTGAAACCCACCACAGCTGAAATACTCCAGTGTTTAACATAAGACATTTCCTTAGGCTCTGCTGGGCAAGGAAGGACAAGAAACTTGCATATCAATTTGTCAGCACAACCTTCTGATAAGGTTGACTGCATCTGGCCTATAGCAGTATTGTGACCTCGCAATGTCCTTTCTATCAGAAAGTCTCAATACAGCATGGAAGAAACACCAGGTTCAACTGTGGAAACATAAAGTTCAAGATGAAACAAGGCAAGCCCAGGACAAACCGCAGAAACCATTGTATATGCTATTTTGAATTAATACGCTGAAGGGCTTAAGCAAGGTGTTCTCTGGTTTCATTGTTGCAAGGACAAAGAGAATTTATTATTCCCTAATCTTCAGCTCATCTAACCTGTCATGCAGTAAAGGATCATTTTAGTAACTGGATTCATCCCTTGCTTCCTGCCCTTCCCTTCTCTATCAAGTTCAAGAAACATCCTCTTTTACAAATGATGGTGAAAGAGTCACCAGGGAAGGCATCCGAGCAGCAATGGAGAGCTGCTACAGCAGCAGCAACAGGACAGGCACTAATCTGTTGTATTTAAGAAATGAAAGCAGAATTAAGCTAAGACTTGGTAGCATACGTCCAGTGAAATACCTGTTGATGACCATGGTCTAACATTGCAGCATAAGACTTGGAGTCTTGGTGTCACAGGCTCCAGGCCTAATTATGCTGAGTGATTTAGTAACTGTAGCTGTGTCAAAATGTCAGCTTTCCAATATGTAAAACTGATAGTTAGATCAAGCTAATCTGTAAAGTATTTTGAGATCTAGGGGAGTGTATGCTGTGGAGAAGCTCATATTATCTTGCACTAACTTTGAATGGGGCCTGGTTCTAGTTCACGTTGCAATTCATCTTGGTTGGTCAGTTGGTTGGTTGGTTTGGAGGTACCCGGTACCAGAGGCAACCTTAGACCGGGGCTGTTAGAGACCCAACCTGGTAGGAAGTGACCTCACGCCCTGAAGAGAGATTTTACGTGATGCATGAGAAGAAACCAGGCACGTGCACATGTAAGATTGCCCTACCCAGGCATGAAAAGCAGGTTACATCAGGCTTTCTGAGCTCATGGGGATTAACTAACTGCACAGAAGGTATCTCACTCAGCACACCGCAGAGGTGCAAGCAGGGGTCGATTGTGGCTTCACAACTCTTAAGACCAGGACTGCTAAATTTTGTTTCCCACAAATAGCCCAGCAGCTGCGCTTCAGTGTTTCCCTTCTGGCTGTCCCGACTGTGGTCCAACACAGCCAAGGGAAGGGATAATAAGGAAACTTCCACAGAGGGGACGTATGTTGTTACATAAATGCTTCCATAGGCCTGACTACTGTTTCCTGAGAAAGGAAACTCCATTCATCAAGTCTGTAATAAACTGACATCTCATCAGCAGGGGAAACAAGAGGAAGGCACTTGTGAAGGGAGAAAGCTGTCCCTCTACATACACGAACTGTTTTCCTTTGCATGCCTAATCTGTGAGGTGACTTAAGTTTTACCCACTAGTGCTATAATACTCACATGGGAAACATTAAGTTAAATATTACAAAATTAAACTGTAAGAGTTATTGGAAACTAGAGCCGAGCATAATATTAGAATTTTCATCCTGGGGGAAATTCTAATATTTCAACATTTGTTTTCTTCCAAAATTAGGATGGAAATGTTGAAATACCTCTTTTATTTTCATAGAATGAACATGTTCTCAGCCACTTTGACATTAAACTGAATTTGACAAAGGTGTTACAATATCTCCTGGGAACTGTTGTTAAGGTACCTTGTACTTAGAATCATGTTAACAAGGGATATTTTAGTGGGTTATTGAACCAAAGCTGTAAAAAAATGCTTGGGGTCAGGCAGTACATTCATTTCATCCTTTTATTCTTTCAGGTTATTTAACCCTTGTACTCCCTTTAGCAAAAAAACCAAAAGGGGTGGGGAGAAACACAAAGAAAAAAAGAAAAAAATATTTGTTTTATTCTGAAAGAAAAACAAGTTTTGCAATTAGGAAGTCACAACTTTCTATTTTTAAGATATTCAACAGTGTTCTGGATTTTGTGCCTGATACTCAAAAATGGTTCTTTTTTTGATTAAACTTCAAAATAAGAAAACTAATTTTGGCTCTCATGTTGTTGCCAAAACCAATGATAAATATGGATTCAGTAAATGGTTTTAATTGATCTGCAACTGAAATTATCAAACAAAAAGAAAATCTCTGGGAAGATCTATGTCTTCTTTTATTATCTTCATTCTTCAAGGTCTTCCTGATTTGACTGCACACTCCCATAGTTGATCTTCAGTCTAGGAAGTTGAAATGCTCTCCTGGCATATTTCAACACTCTGACACCCTAGTAAGGAGCATCCCAGGAAATTACTATTTTTGTCTCTTCAGGAAGAATACTTCGTTTTTCTTGATATTGTGTTGCTGAGTGCTGCTTGCTGGGTAGATCACTTTTGTTAGCAGAGAATTGCTGGTATGTTGGCTGAAGTCTGTTGTTTTACTTAGTGGAGGAAGAAAGAACAGAATGGAAAAATCTCAGAAAAACTGCCCTTATGGAGGTGAAAAGGCATCTTGCTGCAATTAAATGCACACTAAGGTATTTGAGAAGCAAAAAGAGGGGACCCCACTGTTCAGATTCTTTTTGCAGATTTAATCAGACTTGAAGTTTTCCACTTACTCACAGATCATCCATTGATCTTCTGTTATTTAGTTGACTGGTATTTTCTAGACATCTAATGTCTCAGGCCCTATTTATTTAATAGGGCCTGAGACCTCAGATGTCTATATACACACTTTTTTAAAAAAAGAATCCCTGTTCATATTTTTTTGTTATTCTCATACAAAGGCTAAAGGTTACAGTTTTAGTTTAAACATAATATTGGTTCATGGTTCATAAGAAAATATGTATTAGTTTACATTTTTGGCAACTTTCATTATACCCCAGTGATTCCTAGAAGTCCTTGTACTTTCCTTCTGGTGAGAGATACTTTCCATAAAATAACACAGTATAAAAACAGTAATTATTAACTCACTGTGATGGATTTTGTTAAGGTGCAGAGAGCATATTCAAAGGACTAAACTTATTCAGTGTCCAGTTTTGTGCCCATATTTTCCAGTTTGAAGTTATTAAGTTGCAAAATGTACTTTTTAACCAGTATTAAAAGTTTGACCGATGAGAAAGACAGGAGCTAATCCTAGTTAGCTGTAGCAATCCCATACCCCGCATGTCTGACAGGCAACTACAGTGCAGCTGACTGAGGATTTCAAAGTTTGTGTGCTCCAGAAAGGCTATGCTTTGAAAACAACTCTAAAAATTGGTTCAGAAACACCAACTCTTTGCTCTGACATGTTGTGGAGGCTGATACCCGCATAAAGTATTTTTGAAGGCTAATGAAATTGTATATTCAGATACTGATGCAAAAGACCTTTTCATATCTTTTCTTCCAAAAGACCCCAAGTTGTCACAATTATGTAGAATCAGCAAATGCTAAATGATGCACATAGGGAGCCAGCCTCATACCTTTCTGGGGTACGATCTAGGAGATACCCTGCATATATATAAAAGATTCATCAATTGGAAAAGGTTAGCTACTGATGTGATGAAGTTAAACTGGTCAGCCTTCACCCAGCTTGCCTGAGCTTAAGACTCAGGCATTGTGGGTGAAAGGGGATCCAACTCAAATTATGGGAAATATTCCTCAAAGCTAACTTTGGGTCCTGCATCCCTTCACTGACTATATGTGTAGATATAGAAGAGCAGCACTTGTTCACAAATTAAATTTATGTCTCTGAATCCTACTGTGCAGAAGCTGCTGCCACAAGCCTTTTAAGGCTAAGGAAGCCTATTGACTAAGCTAAGGCAGGCTTGTGTCTTTGCAAAAGATTCCTATGCATTGCTGCATTTAAGATGGTATTTGTGCAGGACCATACATTCCCAGCTTGTGTGTGAATTTGCAGGGAGGGTACATGTATAGTAGTGTTGCAAATGTTTTTGCTATGGCTATTCAATATTGATAACTGTAATTCTGTCTTTTTGTAGAGTTCACCTCATGAAAAAAATGGAATTTCATTTCTTTAATGCTTTTATAATCTCAGGAATTATTTTCTCCAACTAGCCCCTTTTCAATGTCTATGTCAAATTTATGTACTCTAAGATTGGAATATATTAATAAATTTTCAGTATATATTTTAAACAAACTGGGAATGTTTACAATTTTATATACCTGGCTTTACAAAACCCTTATTGACTTGCAGGATTCCATATATTAAAACCAGTTATAAAACAAAAAGACATAAATAAATAGTTGTAATGGTATGAAATATGTATTTTACAGAACTATACCCTATAACATAATTTATATCTCACAAAAAAAATTTATTGTTTATCAATTTCCTGTACATATTTAGCTCAAACAACTTTCTAATTGTTTCTTAAATTGCTTGAAAAGATATCTATCAAAAATTACCAGAACCATCTTGTGTAACTTGTTACTTGGAAGTAGACAACAGAGCCGTGAGCAAGACTGCAGAGCAAAAGAAAATACTGGTATTTTTCACATAAAAATTTCACCCAGAAATCCAAAGCCAGTGTAGGATATACATTTCACAGGTGTAGAAATGCATAAGCAAGAAGGATGAGCATCAAGGTTCTTATTTCCTTTCCTCTGGCTTTCAGCTTGGATGCCTCAATCTGTAGCTGTAGGGTCTACAGAACAACATACAGTAAAGTTGAATATTAAAACAGATTAATAAGTGAAAAATAGTGAAGATTATGAATGGAGGCTCTACATTAAACTGTGTAAGGGATTACTGCAGGAGTTTTGATTATTAGCAGGATAACATTATGAGAAACAAAGGCAATGCTGTGACAATGCAGTGCATTTAACTACAGCTCTGAAAGGCTGTACCTATCTTAGTATTTTGATCAGTAAGTGAAATGACAAAAAATCAAAATCCATGCTTAGCAGAAGATCATCTGCTACCTTCCTGACAGCAGAACTTTACATGCTTTCCTAGTAACTGTAACAGCAAATGTTCATCATAAACTGGGCATAACTTTCTCACAAGTTAAAGCCCAAAGCCCAAGTTTCACCAGACTGAAAAAGGAAAAATAGCTATTGATAGGCTGGACATATATACTAGAAGTTGCACGCTGATAGACTACTAATGAAAACAGAGACATTGTCACAGATTTTGAGAGAAGCAGAAGTAGGCCTGAACTGTTTTAATAGAAACAATAAAAAGAATTAATACCAAACTATCACTTATATTCATGTATTCTATTTCACTTCTCATATTCCAGGTTCCTGTTCCTTTACTAAAAATATGTCCACTGTTCTAATTTTTCTTCTCCTTCTTTCTTTTGTAACTACTTTGTCTGGACATGCTGAACAAGTTATTCTTATCAATTGACTTCAGTTTATTAGGCAAATTCTGAACATACCAAAGCAACTCTTACAGATTGAGTTAGATAATATGTCTGATATCATATTTTGCAGAACACTTAAATTACATACTGTGATTTAATTTTTGAAATATATTCACTTCAATATGGTTTCTAAATTCAGATGTTTTCCCCCTGAAAGCAAATGTCACTTAATCTACTGATCTCTATGTCAAGCAACTTTGAGTACAAAATGAGTATTGTATGTATTTTATATCATGTCAGAACCAACTGGCTTGAAAATTTCTCCAGGGAGAAATCAGGAAAAAAAAATCCCTGAAATAAAATAATTCTATGAATCTTGTATGATTCTTAATGAAGAATCTTTCATAATGATCTCATAACCTAGGTCATGTTATTTCTGAAATGATAAGCTTATACACTCAGCTTTGCAAGCAGTAAAAATCTAAGCCAAAGGTAGTAAATTGTCTGCTCCAAAAGCTGAATTCCTGAATGAACTATTGCTATAAAACCACACTTGCAGGAATGAGTGAAGAATATAGGATGTGTTTCATCTTTTAATACCTACAGTTGAAATGAGAATTGGTCTTTTCATACTGCAACTTGTATTTCAAAAGCTAAATATTCCCAGGGCACACAGTAGGTAGTCAAAAAGTCTCAACAGGTAGTTATTGCTATGCACTTAACACACCAGCACTTAACGCACCAGCTCAGATAGTACAATATTCTATTTTTTGGAGAATAAAAAAAAAGCCAATTTATGCTTCTTTTCACATGTCAAATTTCCATGTAATAAGCATGAAAGACCCTTTTTCACCTCTTTATTTCTGAAAAATGCACTACCTTTCCATCTTATTTGGAAGAACAAGAGCACCAATAGCATATGTTGTCTGAACTATTTAATGCAGATACTCCTTTCCGTTCCAGACAAGGCAAAGCAACCTCAGGAAGCAAAAGCAGCTGTATCCATAGACAGAGAAAGCAATTGTGGCTGCTCAAACACAAATTCAGCTTGGAAAAGGCAATAATCCAAAGCATTAATGTAAAGAAGGTAAATATCTGTCTATGCAATCCAGTTAGCAATTTCTATATCTCCTAAGTATTAGGAGAGAGAATCCTGCCTAATCCCTAAGCTGCCAGTTCTTTTCATTATTGAACAGGAAAGTACTTCAGCCTCCCCTAAAATCCAACTCCTCTACTTTTCCCTACAAATACGTGTTCCATATTGAAATTCAGATTCTTCCTCCTGTTTGCATTCTTTTGTGGGTATTGCTTAGACTTAATCTTTCTCCCATGCTCCCTCGTATTATATTTTATATAGCTACAGGCAAGATGGGAAAGGCACTGTACTGCTGAGATTTTCAGTCTGAAATACTTCTGCAAGTCTGAAATACCTTCTAGCAAGGCATTCAGGCAGCTTGATAGCAAACCCTTAACAATAGTTATTAGGAGCTACATTGCAAGTGCTTATTTTCAGTTAACAGTCTGTCTAAGCTCCTGTAAAACTGTTAAGTTATAAATCACTTCACTCTGTTATTATAAAAAAGTGGTAGCACACAATTAGCAGTATAATTATGGAATTATTGTGCTCCACAAATTATACAGCCAGGCCCCCAACACGCATAGCTGCAGGGCCCCCGTGCAGCCAGGAGATTTTTTCTTCTAAAGCAACAGATGTGTCAAGATGGATTAGAAATCTTTTTCCAGATGCATGATCTTAGGGCTTTTCTCCTATTATTATTTTTTTTTCTTTTGCTGCCAAATCTGTTTTATCTTTTGAAATATCTTCTCTAAGAAAAAATACAAATCAAGATATGATTAAGAGGTAGCTGAAGGCAGTGAAGTTCAGGTTAGGACTCCCAAAATTTAGCAAGCCTAGCTTGTATCTTGAAGTGAAGATGCTTGTGGGGTACTCGGCTAGGAGCCAAGATTCGAGCACATTCTGGAAAATGCTCACAGCCCTTCATTATAGAGGGAAGCTGAAGGCTTCTTTTCTCAGAAGACACCCTTCTGAACAGAGAGCATGTATAACTTGTTCTGAAGAAGAGAGGAGAGCCTTGCTCACACCAGTGCTGTAGCTGAGGACACCTCTTTCTTCAGAGCTGGGCCCACCCAGCCTGCCTGCTGCACTCTGTTGCCAGTAAGACAATAAAATACAGCACTTTTCCCAAAAGTTTAGTTAAACCTCGTTAACTGGAAAGGGTCTTGAGAGAAAACAGTTGGCTACTTTATAAATGTACACAGTTAAAATGAGCAGTAGCACCTGATTCCTATTCATAGGGACATGAATCACATCACAGGGACAGGTAGGCAGACAAATTAACCCCCAGACCTGCAAGAAAATTCAGAAGTTGGTTATCTTTCACAAAAACTTACATTTCCAGGAAGGTATGAGGATCATCTGAGTTATCTGTTCACCTAATCAGTTTAATACACAAACAAGGCCCTAATCATAATCTTAACATAGCAGCAAGTATTTCTAAAACAGGATCCAGCCCTTCCCTTTATAATAGAGCATTGGAGGGGGGGGGGGGGGGGGGGGGGAAGGTAATCCTTTTTTTTCCCTGTCATGGTCAGGCAGCTGCTGAAATCTATGCTCTAATAATAAAGTAGTGGGAGTCACTAGGATGGGTTTATATTGTCCAAGAGAAATAAAGCAAAAGCAGCTGCTACCACATATGAAGCACCTTTGGTAACTCCCTGTTTGAGACACAAAGACATTTTGGGGGAATTTGCAGCAAGGGAGAGAGAGCAAAAGGAAGTGATACAAAGCAAACAGCATCGCAAACATGATGCAGGCATGCAGGCTAAAATGCAGAAGGATTTCCAGGCTGCAGTGGGCTGTGGATCTACTTTGCTCAGAAGGCATCCTGCCTCACTGTCTGGGTTCAGTTTGCTATATAGCTGCATGCTATAATTAGTCTAATAGCTCTGCACTTATTTTAATGAGTAGCAAAGCAACTGCTGGAGTTGCCTATAGCTGGACTGGTGTGTCAGTCTATAAATTACACTTCCATTGCCTACACTTTGGAGTTGTAAGTCCTAAAGACCTTTCCCTGCAATTTGCTAATTATTGCCATTTTGATAATTTTATATGACCACCTTTTTACCAAACAAAAAAATATATTGAAGAGTTTTAATAGTTTAAACTGTCTCAGGGGTTAAAAAGAAAAGTATTTAGCACTTCCAGCATGGGAGTACTGCGTGAACAAGAAGGTATTCAACCGTTCATTTAGCAGGGTGCTCTGCAGAGGAACAGCAGCCTCACAGAAATGCATACACAGATGAAGAGATAATTCTGTTAAAAGGAAACAAATTCTCAGACTGCTCCTCTTCAAGCCATTTGTTATTTCTTTTTCTTCATTTTTGGCAATGTTTGAAGAAAAGTGGCTTCATAGAGTGACTCTCCTGGCAGTCTCTGCAGTACAGTGGCAGGGCCCCACTCCCACAGTGAGCCCCTCAGCAAGCAACTCAGGAATCTGCTCTTCTCCATCAAACCCTCGATGCCCTTCACCTGCCCTCGTTCTCTGCAGTTCAAGCTCTCATCACTCTGGCACCCCCCGTGTATATTTTGTCCCCGACTGAAGGAAGAATTCATGTCATTTGGCCCCAAAGAGAAATTTCAGAGAGGTTAGCCCTGTGTTTCAGCTGTGGACAACTATGTAAAAAAAGCCAACCCTAATGTGCCCCAGACACTTGTACTGTGACTTCCTATTTAAACCTTATCAGCTTTACCAGGATCCAAAATAGAAGACACCAGCCTTACTAACACAGGCGCCTCAGCACGCCGTGGTGTTGAGCTGTGACTCCACCACTACCGAGGGGCCAGGCAGCAAGACTGAGTTTTCCAGTGAGCAAATCTAGTCGAACTGCCTGCACCACTACCACAGATACCCTGGCATCTGCTTTCCTCCTGTGGCTTTCTGGCTCTCAAATATTTATCAATTTAAAGGTCAGTGGTATGATGCTCTGTGTCTAGCACAAAGAAAGAAAAGCACATCATTGAACATACATATCCAGAACTAAGAAGAGCTAATTCCCTCTTAATTAACACCTCATCACTTACTTCCCTCATCAAAAAAAACCATCAAGGAACTGATGTCCTGCTCTTGCCAATTCTTATTAAATTATATGGAAGCTCATACCAGATTATTACAGTGGATCCATCTGGTCATATAAACCACTCTCGCCAAGTCTTTGCTCTCTGGATATCTTGTCTGTTACTGCTGTGAGAAGAAAGGCAGCCCATCTCACATAGCTGTGGTAAGGTGCCTGATGGAATGGTTGCCAGCATCGGTGTACCCTAATAAACACCCACAGTCCCAGCTCTCTGGCACCTGGCACTGGGTACCAGGTTGAGTTGTCAAACCCTGCCCAAACAAAACAAAAGCAGACCCATGTGTGATTTGCACTTCAAGTCCTTTTCAGTGTGTATCTAAGCATCAGGGAGTGTCTTTGAGGAAACACCTATTCATAATTGTTATTACTTTCCTTTTACAAAATTCCAGCATAGAACTATGGATGCACAGTAATTATAAAGGCAAAAAAAATCCCATGGGTGGATACTCCATATCAGCAAGAGGAATACTACTTCTCCACTTAGGCAAGAAGACTGTGCCCAGATCACAGGAGAAAAGACATGACTGGGATCATCTAAACCCTTCTCTGAGGGTTTGCAGCTGGTATACAAGCCATAATCTCATCCAACTGAGAGGGAATGACAGTGGCAGAAGGAACGGCAGTGATGGAGAAGATTTGCTTTATACCTTTCTAGTTCCCACTAGACTAGATTTCCTAGTCTTTCCTTGTAAAGCAGAGATTAAAGGATGTATCCCAAATCATGTAATAGCTATGTGAAGAAATCCCAACAGTTCCTGGTGCCCTCTGTAAGCACTTTAACTCTTCTAGCAGTAATAGAAAAAAGAATCCTTAGAATTACAGGGTGTTGTTTGCCTTTCACACTGCACCTCAGAATCAAGATGATTAATAGTAACAAACCCAGACTATTTAGGTATAAATTATAAAAAACGGTCATTATCTGCAAAGTGCTTTTGCTTTGTAACTTCTTCCTGTGTCCTTTCTTGCACACAATTTGATCAGCCAAATCTATATTTACCTTTAAAAATAATTGACGGGTCATACACACTGCAAAAAAAAAAAAAAATGCTGGGAGCTTAAATTTTCTCTTCATTGCTTGTATCTTCAGTCCACAACATCAGGTATGAAGAAAAAACTAAACCAACTGCTCTGGCCTCTGTTCCCTCCCAGTTTTCATTGACATAATACATATTCCTTTAAAATGATAAACAAAAGTACCTGACTGAAATTCACAACTCCTAGGGAAACATAAAAAGGAAGTTGTAAGGAGGGAATGACATCTGCAGCAGTGTTTAGCAAGGATGGAGTTACAGTTGGAAAATAAAGGAACACTTTCTTTTCTAAAAAGAAAGTAAATGAGAGACATTTGCTTTGATGTTGATGGGAAATTACTGTATGCTTTGAAAACCTGGGACCTAATAGACTGCTGTTTGACTGGAGTCACAACGGTCTGAATGAGAGGAGAGAGGTGTATGAGAAGAGGGGATGGGCAGAAGAGGTCGTACGCAGCAAAGCACAGACAGGGTTCCCCCCCCGGTGATGTAAAACTGGAACAGTCCCCTGAGGTTCAACCCACTGGATCTTATGGCTATTGTTTATAACAGTTTGTAAAGATTATTTATTTAGTGTTAATTAAAAAATTCTGCTCTAAGGAAAAAAAAAAAAAGCAGATACAAAATTAATGTCTCTATAGAGATTGAGGTGGCCCATTTGGAATTTCAAAGGCAGGAAATTCATGAAAACTATCATACAACGGAACTGTCAAGCACTCAGTAATATCAGCTACTTAAGGAAAATGCTCCATATCTCAGAGGCAGAATACAACACCGACTCCTACTCACATTTTACAGTAACTTATTCAACAATCCGTGTCCATGCACTCAACTGAACTACCCAGTATGTGAGGTGTTATTACTGAAAATGCTCCCTTTATTACCCGAATATATTACTAAGTGCTATAACTAAGTATACACTGTAGCACAGGTGTATACTACACACTCAAAAGACAATACTGTTGGCAAGCTTAGTATCTATGTAGGTTTTTTTTTTAATTTAGAAAAGAACAGCAAACAAGCAGTAATGAACAGAATTATGACCAAAAAAATGTTATATTTATTAATAAACTATCAATTTGACCCATTCTGACAACAACAAATTACTGCTGATTGATCACTGTGGCCTACAGCTCCTCAGATAACAGAAATGAAGCAGGACAGAATTTTGCCTCAGACCGAAAGAGCAGAATGAAATCTTGCATTAGTTTTTCCTCTATAATTAACTAAAACAATTCTATTGCCATTGTCGCCATTCTTCTCTGACCAGATCACCTAATTTACTGATCGTGACGTCATATGGCATGGAATATTCCTTTGGCCGCTCCATAGTTCTGTCTAGGTTCTTCTCAGCTTCTATTGGAAACTGAAAAAAGACCTGATAAAAATATCATAGAATTATATGGGGATCTTAAAGATCATTAAGTTCCAACCCCCTTGCCATGGGCAGGGACACCTCCCACTAGTCCAGGTTGCTCAAAGCCCCATCCACCCTGGCCTTGAACACTTCCAGGGATGGGGCATCCACAGCTTCTCCAGACAATCTGTTCCAGTGTCTCACCACCGTCACACCAAAGAATTTCTTCCTGATATCTAGTTTAAATCTCCCCTCTTTCAGTTTAAAACTGTTACCCCTCATTCTGTCACTACACTCCCTGATAAAGAGTCCCTCCCCATATCTCCTGTAAGCAGGAATTCAGGTATTGGAAGCCCACTATAACGTCTCCCTGGAGCTTCCTCTTCTCCAGGCTGAACAACTCCAACTCTCTCAGTCTGTCTTCATAGGAGAGGTACTCCAACCCTCTGAGCATCTTCATGGCCCTCCTCTGGATCTGTTCCAAGAGATCCATGTACTTCCTGTGTTGAGGACTCCAAAGCTGGACACAGTACTCCAGGTAGGGTCTTATGAGAGCAGAGCAGAGGGGCAGAATCACCTCCCTCAACCTGTTGGCCACACTTCTTTTGATGCAGGCCAGGATGTGGTTGGCTTTCTGGGCTGCCAGTGTGTATTGCCAACTCATGTTGAGCTTCTCATCAACCAGCACCCCCAAGTCCTTCTCCTCAGGGCTTCTCTCAAGCAGAAATATAAACATCACCTGGCAACAAGTGAAACTGTATTGACATTCTTTTCATACCAAATCTGAAACACAGCAGCCACTAGAAAGAATATTAACTCTGTACCAGCTGAAACAGGAACAGCTTACCAGCATCACCTTCACTCACTTTAACCCAGGTTTACTGAGAAATGCAGACATTTTTAGCAGGAGTATCTTCTTCACAAGATTTAAATACGTATGTCTGTATGTCTACATAAAGAAAAGATAAATGAGTAAATCATAACTCAAGATCCTCAGCCATATTTAGGAAAGCCTCTGCTTGATTGTTTCTGCTCTGCAAGAGCAGATTTCTGCTCTGCAAGAATCTTCCCTCTCCTTGCTGTAGGTCTTGGAACCTTCAATTCAGAGAGTGATCCCTGCCTCCCCAGATTCTTCCTGTATTCTGGAGTCAGATATTCTTGCCGATTCAATTGCCCCTTGACAGTCTGACTAGCTCAGTTTTTCTGATTATTCAGCAGGAGTTTGCATTTAGCCCCAGTTTGCATATAGCCATCCAGGAACACATGATCTAAATATGAACACTGATGGGACTGGTCATCTTATCTGTTTAAAGTGTCTCTCCTAATCTCTTTAGTCAGCCTTACTGGCTGATTGCCTTGACCCAGTCCAAATTACTTGTTTGGTCCACCAGAAATTACTAAAACACTCCTATTAAATGTCATACAACACAGACATTTTGTCAAGCTTGTGATCTGGGTCCCTTGCCAACTTTCTGTGGAGACCACACAATGCTTTCAAATGTATGGGAAACACTAAGAAGTTACAAAGAGAAGTCCAGATCTACAGGACCACACCGAAGATCCATTTAATTCAGTAGCTGATTTCAAAGTAGTGAATATTTTGGAACAGAGACAAGGCCAAGAAGACAGAGATATTTCCCTAGTATATTCTACCATTTCCTGGCACTGCACAATCTAGGACTTCCCGAGCCAATGGTTGCATCAGCATCTTAATGTTTAATAGGTCTGGGTGGGGTTTTCTTCCATGAATTTGTCTCATTGCTGTGCCTGAAAGTGTTAGAAAGGCAAGCTCTCCCCCAGCCATTTGCTTTTACTGGGGTTCCCATGACACAGAAGGCAGTGAAACCCACAAGATGTTTCAGCACTTCAGAAGATAAGTACCTGGAAGACAGACAGCTGGCTCAGCTTCAGTCTGGATGAGAGCTTGGTGGTGCTGCTAGATGGAAGAAAGCCTTTCAAGGGTAAGCCACAAGCCTGGAATTGGATTTTAACTGAATGCATCTTCCAGACTGTGTTTACAAATGGCTGCACGTTTGAGGCAGCTTTCTCAGATGCCAGATAATAAGGCAACAGCACCCAAAACCTTTACCTAATGAGCAGATGCAAAATTTCAGATCATGAAGAAGAGTAGCCAGCCTCACCCACCCTTTCATCACACCACATCAGCAGAGGGACCAGTCATTAGTTTCAGTCAGCCTAAAATGTAAGGTTAGGGGTGTTGGGTTAAACAGTCTGATGATAATAAAGGTGTAATCTTTAGAATTAACTACCAATTGCAGACTTGTTTCAAGTGTGTAGCACGAACTTGTATTTAAAGATCCAGCTGAAACAGCTACTGAAAACAGTGCCGACTGACCCAAACCTGGCACTCTGCGGACCCCAAAGCAGAATACAGTGCCTGTGGTTTACTGCATCCGTAACAAGGAGTCAGAGTCCCTGATTTGCAAACAGATTCAGATTTGCAAATACACAGTACAGACAATATGTGATACCCCCCTGAAGGGGCTTTTGTCTTGAAAGAAGTAAAGTCTATGTGGGACCTCATACCAGGAAGAAGGGTGCATCTTTCCCTCTGTGTAGCTATGAAAAAACTTGTTGCCATACAGCAAGCCTGTAGATGGACTTTGTGGGTGATGAAAATGCACTAAAAATATATCCTCATATTTCTGATGAAAATTTTTCTCCTAAGTCATACAACTCTTGGGAACCCTGGTGGCACCTGAACAGTCATAGATAGATTTCTCAAGTCACCGTGTGGACACAAAGCCAGAGTCCCTGAAGAGAATCCCTTAGATTCTAGCAAGATAAAAACATAGGAGGCAGAGGCACCGAAGAACTTGTCAGGGAGTCACAAAGGTTAAAAATCATACAGAAGAAAAGCAACCCTGCTTCACTTGAATTCCAGGCTAGTTCCCAGTGTATGCAGTCCCAGGCTCTCCACAAAATTCAAGCCATATGAAGACCAAAAATTGGTATAAAAATTAAGAATAATGAAAATAAAGCATGGACAATGCCAGAGAGAGGAAAGTAAAGTGAATATACATGACATAAACTCCATAAGGGCCAAGAAAATCATGAAGAATCATTTCTATTAGCACAAATAGTTTAAATTGATATATATTTGCACAACTTTTCTCCAAGAAGATTGCTTAAGCACATGCTGTAATACAAACCAAATGCAAAGGGAAATTAATTGTCAGACAAAAGCCTATAGATTAAAAAAAGAATAATAAAAATTTAGCTAAACAGGATAAAAGAATACCCTACTACCCTAGAGCTATCTCTTGGAAATCACATTTGAACTCTTCTTTCCAGGCTAAACTTCTTTGTTCTGAAGTCAAGACTTTAAAAAAGCTATGCTGTGAAAAGCAAACAAAGAATTCACCCGTAATATTTGATTTCATGGGTAGGTGTAATTTTATTTTCAGTCCTTTCACACTCCTTCTAGATGTGTGCATTGTCCTCCTAGCATTTGTTCAACATCAAAATAGCCTACAATATCATTTAGCTGCATACCAGAAATTGGGTGGAGTGCTCACCACATCTTTCAGCCTAGCTTTCAAATATTTGCAGAAGGAACCACTTGCTTGTATATGTGGAAACTAACATATAGCAAGAGACTGTACAATACGCTCAGCCGTAGAGAAGCAGTCTTTGTAGCATGATCCAAGAAATTGCAGGAGGCAACTCACTTTTCAGAGCACCAAGAGAGAACAGTTATAAACAGTGTGGATCACTGCTGTTTACACCTGAGCCTCCTAAGACCCTATCCTTTGCAAGGTTTGCTATTGGTACTGCTGGAGGAAGAAGGAAGACCAACGTACCAGATTAACTCTTCATTCTGGTGGTTTACCAAGGTAACGCCATCGGCGTCCCTAGTATGTACCATTACAAGATACTGCAGATCTAAGATAAATTTGTTGGATTATGCTGGGAACGCCAAATTTCCCTCCTAAAGAATAAAATTGTTGATGAAAATGGTCACAAAATGGCTGACCTTCATATCAAAGAGTTTTGGAGGGTGGTGATGCATGAATGGCTCACAAGTTCTATACCTATTATTTTCCTTCACTTATTAAAGTGATGGAAACTTTAATCCTACTAAAATAAAAAAAAAACCACATAGAGAGAGACTGGTTTGGAACAAATTCTTGTACTTCATACGCCCCTACATATGAATTATTGCAGTGCCCTCATAGATATTTTTAAGTCTCTTGTTATATAAAAACATATACATTCAGGAAAAATGGGAGGAAGGTCCTCATTTTAGAGAAAGCATGCTGATTCCCAAAAGACTGGAAATGAACTTTAGGAGTAGTTTGTCTTAATGCAAATCTAAGCCATGGCTATTTTTGAGGCAATGACTGAACTCATAACTTATAGAATGAAATAGAAACATTTGTCAAGAGCTGCAAAGCAATTGTTGAAAGCCATGCATTTGTCATGGGATGTTAAATATAAATTTACACAAGTGCAGAAGGTTTTGTTGAGATGAGCCCTTTACAGAAATAGTTAATTAATGTTAAATTCAAGCTTCATTCATGGTAATTAGCAAAGCTCATCTTAGTAAAGTGTTTTTAGCAGCCAATATTTGTCATCTGGAGAATGGAACAAATCACATAAAACCAGTTATGAATATGGGAGTTATTTAGAGTTTATTAATAATACAAAGAACAAACCTGTTTTCTGTGTCTTCAAGAAATGATTGTAATTTGCAGATTGCAATGCAAAATGAGATGGAGCACAATGATTAATCTGTGAGTTACAGAATAACTCCTATACATATAACAGATGTCTGCTGTGACAAGGGGCACATTACCTCCATGTTTATATTAAGAAAGAAGAGGGATTCAACTGTTTTATATGGGAGAGTTGTGGGAAAGATCTCAGAAAGCCCCCTATGAGAAGGTGGGGAATTATAAATATTTGCAAGTGTTTATTCAGGTGCCAAGTACAGTACACTTGTACTTCACGGCCTGAATGCAAAAGGGAGTGAGGAGGGAAACATCTGATCTAAACGTTACTGGATTCATTTCCCTGGTATGGATATTGACTCAGTTCCTCTCACTTGGCCGACACTAGCCTTGAGTCAGAACTTGCATGTTCATTAACATCAGCGGAACAGATGACAGGATTTTTCAAGATAAAATATTGGCGGAGAAAGAATAATATTAAAGGCAGCAGTTACTTCTGAATAATTAGAAACACAGGAAGCACCTTATCTTCATAAAGGTGTATGGATGTCAGGCTTTGAAGGGATGGCATCAGCTACCCTTCTACTTTCCTTGTGCTAAATTTTGGCTTTAGCAGCAGCTGTTGCATTTACTCTTCTCCCACCATCACCACCAGTTTGCAACACTAGCCCAAGTTCTTTAAGGAACATGAGAAGTCCATCTGCCTCTACCAGGACGGCAAGAAGAACATAGGTAGTACCACTGCCTTTGAACAAGCTGCTGTAAGGATTTGGTGCCAGCCCCACTTGCATTGTTGGGTTCCTCTTCAACTTCTGATGGGAGAACATAAGTATTGCTGCCCTAAATTAAAATAAAAACAAAACAGCGAAGTAGACAATAGACATAAAGGGTAGGATTCAGCTAAAGTTACCTATGTATGACTATATGTAGGTGTCCCCATGTGAGTTAGGTGCTTTAGGTCCCACCATGTTCAAATCACCTCACTTATAAGTGTGGAGCTGTAACTGATCCCCTGAACAGCTCTCTAATCTCTATTAAGAACACTTTGCCCATGTGGGGACATCTCCATGTAGACATCTAAATGTAGGTGTCTTCATTTACAAACTGAATATACCTTAATTTTGTCTTTAGGAAAGAAACTGTGAAAACTAAGACACGGTGCTGCTGTCCATTGAGATGGGCCTTCTCTTCTCACCTGTACCTCTAAGCATCCAGAAAGACTGAAGTTTTTGTTGTTCTGCCAGTGTTTCTATCCAAAGTTTACAGCATGGGGCACTCACATCCATTCTCCTCTCTGAAAACTGATCCCATCATATAAAAAACGGGGGAGTCACAACTAGCTGTTTCTCCCCCCTGTTTAACAACTATGAACAGTCCAAATAACACACACTTCATTCCAAAACCTTGCTGTTTAAGTTTGCCCCCTAATGGGAAATAGCTCTAGTGCCCATCAAATCAGCTCCCTTTCTTTCCAACCATTGCTTGTGGGGAGGGGGGCTGGGAGGAAGGCTGGAAAGGGAATGATTTCAGAGCACACCCAGCTCTATTTGCCTCCAGGGACACTGGCAGGAAACAATCCCAATTAATTTGGGCTTAGAAACACTGTCATCTGTACCAACACAGGAAAATCATGGCACCATTGTCAGCTGACAGTTCCTGCGCCCACTGCTGTAAGTGGCTGGTAATAATTACTTTGCTAAATGATAATAAACGGGGGGGGAGGGGAAAGAAGTTAAGCTCCAATCTGATACACCCTGAGGCTTCCCAAAGCTGGCAAGGAAGCAGGGTAGCAGCTGAGTAGCTGGGTATGCACAGTGTTGATTAGCCCTGCTTTTCTTACCATTGATGGTGTCAACTTCCAAATTCATTTTAAACTACTTCCAGAAAAGCTCAGAAGAAAAAAAAAATCAATTTACATTACAGTTTCAGAGAAAACTGGAATAGACAATGTCCAACTAGGGGCGGGGGAGGAGGGGAATAAATTATCAAATTTCCACCTTAGTTGAACAGAGAGTAACTCATTGACTGACTAGCTAAGCATGCTGTATGGGCACGAAAGATGTGTTTGTGAAATCCCAACTGACTTCAAAAGTAACAGAATCAGGTCTTTCAAAAAACAACCGATCAAATATACACTTACTAAAACCCACAGGCATAAGCATAACTATTTATTTCACAGTGGTTATTGGTACAAAACTGCCGTATCACCAGGCAGCAAAGCAATATTTGGCTCACTCTCCATTGAGGAAAGCTGAGAAATGCTATACATGTAAGATTTGTAGTATCTGATGCCTGCCAGTTTTCCCCATGCTTCTAAAATACCATTTTCAGCTGAGATCTGGCAATCTTATGCATATGTAAACAATCCCAAATAATATGCAGTGCAAAATGTGCCAGGATCAGAAAACAAAGTATTACTGAAGATGGCTTTTTCCTACAAAATAGAAGTTATTTTTGAAGGGTTTCCCTTAAACATAAACTGGAACTGCAAGTATAAAATCTGAATCCAATCTCATCTCTAATAAGAAGCCATTTGTCACAGTAGCACCAATTAAAATTATCTTTTTGACATTATCTAATGTCAAAAATTATCTAATTTGACATTATCATCACAGGAGGCAGGAAAGGACACATGGCACTCTTCTATTTGACCTCTGGACATTCCACATACATCAGAAGTCAGAATGTGAAGCAGAGTGAGAAAATAAGATTTCATACAGGAGATGCAAAATAATCTAAATCCAGGTGGATTCCTTTGGAGAGGAAACTATCAGACTATCAATATCTGAAGGGAGCCTATAGGAGTGCTGGAAAGGGACTGTTTACGAGGAAGTGTAGTGACAGGACAAGGGGCAATGGTTTTAAATTGGAAGAAGGGAGATTTAGATTAGAAGCCAGAAAGAAATTCTTTCCTGTGAGGGTGGTGAGACACTGGAACAGGTTGCCCGGGGAAGTCGTGGATGCCCCATCCCTGGAAGTGTTCAAGACCAGGCTGGATGGGGCTTTGAGCAACCTGCTCTAGTGGGAGGTGTCCCTGCCCATGGCAGGGGGGGTTGGAACTAGATGATCTTTAAGGTCCCTTCCAACTCAAATGATTCTATGATTCTTTGAAACCAGCACCTCAGGCAACTGACTTGAGCTGACAGTGGAAGGGAAAGCGAGCCACAGGACTGTGGAACACACAGGGACCCTGACAGACAAGCTGTGTGCTTGGGAACTGTATAGGATGTTAGGATGGCCTAGGTTTGTCTTCTACACTGAGTTTCATATATGATTAACAAAATGACTTGCAGCAAAGCCAGGATGGTATTTGCTAAAGGAAGCACTTGGCGCAGTTAAAATTACAGACTAGTCAGAGAATGCAAAAATTCCACTAATTCCCTGATTCATCTGCTCTGCCTGAGGGTGTAGAGTGGTGAGTGTAGGAGAGCAAGACTTCCAGTTTGCAAAGCAGAATATAAGCAAGGATGGAGCACTGTGGTCTCCTACTGTAGCACTCCAGTGGTCTGCTATAACCTTTACTGAAACTGTGGACACAAAGGTCTATGCTTACCTTCCAAAATTCGGAACAAACACAACTGATAAACCTGAGGAAAAACTAAATTAAAAATAAACTTAAGACTTGTAAATAAGAAAAGGCGAGGAAAAAGCCTAAACTCTTCTACAGGAATAGTTTCCTGACATTCTTCAGCCCTAACTCCATTTATTTTTTATAGGAAGAACATAGAAAACCAGAGGCTGAATAATGGTGAAAGAAGGAGGCAAATCTAGATGCCATTCTGCAGCTGTACTTCTCTGGAACAGACATTTATACTGAAGCTAAAGGGCATAAAGGACTTTCAGATCAGAAAAAAAGGTGTATGAAGCTACAGACACTGCAAACCAATTGGAAGGGCAATTCTGACTGAGGATGTTCATGTGTAATTGGAGAAAGGCCTCTAATCATCTACAAAGCAAAGCTATGGAGCAGCCTTTCAAAAGCAGTAGTGGGATTAGAACTCAAGTCAGTATTTCAGATGTAGATCATATGGCTGTCTAAGTTAGCAATGGGCTGGACTAGGTGAACAGGAGGTCTTTTCCAATACATACCTGTATGTCTCCAGGTAATGAACACAATGAGAGATGGCAACTGTGACACAAAGGCTACACTTGACCACCTCCCAGCAGATTTTTCTGCTGAGGTGCCCTTCTCGCTTTCATGTAAGTTAATAAAGTAGATCCAGAAGGAAATAAGGTAAGGTAATTTCTGCAAATCAGCAGCAAGAGGTTGGTAGGCAGCTGAAACATCAAAATTTTGATGAAAAATAGTTACATGGTTAATTAAGTTTAATTTTCATCCATGATCCTAGTTTTCCAAGCACCAAAATTCATTAAGTCCCAAAGTCAAAATGTGTCTTCAGAAGTGCTTAGCAAGCCACACAGTCCCATTAGCAGTAGGTTCTGGATACCCAGCACTGCAATATTGAGCCAGAAACCCGAGTGTGAATTTTGGTGTTCAGCTTGGTGCTTCCAGTCTTGGCACTGTGTGAGAAGGCACTCCAGCTCCAATGCTTGTACCACTCCAACTGCCTCTGTGTCCTTCCCACAAGCACATTCCTCCCTCTGACAAATTAGGGGTGGGGGTGGTACTTATTTGGATTAAACTGATCCATCTGGAAGCGATCCAGTTCTAATCAACACTACTAAAAGAAAACCCCACTTTCCCCTCCACTGCCAAAAGAAAGCCTCAGTCTCCCGGATCATCCAGCATTAATGAACTCGGATCCATTTTATGTAGCTATTCGCGTATGGTCAGACAAAATGGAAAAAACAACTGCTGTCTTCCAACATGTAAAAAAGATTCAAAACAGTTCAATCCCAATCATCACATTTAAAAATATGTTCACCACACTTGCAAAAATTTAGGACCACCTTTTATTTAATTATTTCCAGGAAATAATGGAAGATTTCTATTAAAAGTTAAATCCCAGGACCACTGCTAGCAGAATGCACAATGTATGAGATCCTGGTTTAATACAGCTTTCAGGAGTTAGATTTTCACCATGTTTCAAGATGTAGTTTGAAACAAATGTTTGGTTATTAGTTGAATCCATTACTATAAAAGTGAGCAATGCTGTAGCAACAGAGCATGTGAACAGCTGAAAGAAATACAGAATCATGAATCCTAAGCAAATAAAAGCCTTTCATAAAGGAAACATTCCAAAATATATTTCCAAACAATGGTTGACTGCAACCAAGTAATTCACACCCCGTTGTGAAGCAAACATTAATAATTTCTAGCAGACACTAGGGCTCAGAAGCAAACAATGATCCCTCCTCCTTTCCCCCTTCTCTTCCAGGCTAGTTTACAAAAAAAGTGTGACAAAAAGTAGCATATATTAAGTCAAAGAGCTGAACTCGCTTGTAGCTCTTAAGGGCAGAGTAGCTTAGTAAAGGTATTTTTTCCTCAAGTGCTATTTCTATCAGAATGCTCTTTTTAAAAAAATCAATCCACAGGCTTCAAAGCCAGCTTAACACTTCAAAAAATCACTTTCTATCATCAAAAGCATTTTTGGCATGAGCTTTGGCTATTGTTTTCCGGACTCCTTTTTTCCAAAAGTTGGTATGCTCTAACATGCAGCTACAAGTGGACGTAGGTGACAGTGGCAGTACAAACTAATTTTGTGGTCACTTGAACTTGCAAGGAGTTCAAGGAGTTGAGTGGGGACAATGTTCACATATGCTATGTTGTCATGGTTTAACCCCAGACAGCAACTAGAACCCTGCAGCCACTCGCTCACCTTCCTGCCCTTTCTGACGGAGAAAAGGAGAAAAAAGCGGGGGAAAGGGAGAAAAAAACCCTCATGGGCTGAAATAAAGACAGTTTATTAGAAACAGTAACAGAAAAGGAAAAGTAATAGCAACAACAACAACAAATAATAATAATAATGACATGGCCACTCTCACCACCTAGTGAACTGGTACCATCATGAGCAGACATTGTGGATTCCTGCTCCCCCGCTAGCCCCTATTTATATACTAAGCATGATGTCCATGGTATGGAATATTTCATTGGCCATTCTATCGTTCTATCTATACTATCATACTATTGCTGAAAAAAGTCCTTGCATAGTGTAAACATCACTTAGCAACAAGTAAAAACAGTGTGTATTATTAACATTCTTTTCACAGAAATAACTAGAAAGAAAATTAACTCTTTCCCAACTGAAACCAGGACATATGTGATAAAAATAACCACCTTTTCTGCTTAAAATGACTTTGTACTTCAATGCCATTAATATTTTCCTGTTGAAACCATGGAGAAAATTTTAACCCTAGTCAGACAATGAAGTTGTTTAAGCTACTGTAATAATGCTAATAAAGCTCAGAGTGTTAAAAGTCAAATTTCTGATAATCTTTTTGACAGGGACGTATGAGGAACAGCAACTAAGTGTAAAGCACCTTGGGGTACGGGTCTGCAGAGGCCCCACAGGTTTCCTTCTGGCTCTTCTGGTTTGTGCCAGAGGGTCATCCTTCTCCCCAGGTCCTCTCTATTGTTAGACAACTAACTATGCGTCTGTTTTCTCTCTGGCATTATGCCCAAGGGGAGGGAACTTGCTCAAGAGGGAACCTCAAGCAAGTCAGAAGGTTTTTAGGTCTAGTTAATCCCTGAAAAGTTTGGTCAATTTGAAAAATCTAGATCCCCATTTGGAATAAAGACCAATCCACTTATGGGGCCTAAAACCTCAAGAAAAGCAGACTCTCCAGAGACATTTTAACATTCTTAATATCAGAGAAGAATTAAAATGCAAATGCTTTTTTCACTTTTAATCATTAACTATTTCTGTTTGATGTTTTACCTTGTTATAAACCCTGAAGCTGTTTTCATTTTTACCTGACCCACTCACCTGTGGGCATTTCAGAACTTCGGCATTTCAGAAGTTTGAGTGCCATGCAAAGATTGTGTGTATCTTTTATACCACTTACGCTGTTGTCATCAGTGTGCACATCCTACTGGAAAAAAAAATCTCCCATGCTCTGAAGAGTTTAGCTAATGCTGAATTTCTCTTTTCAAAGAACAAAAGAGTTTGTTGAAGCATGACAAGACTGACCCAATTTTACAGAAATCTCAAGAATTTATTAGTGTCCAGTAATAAAAGCATTATAGAAATCCAATAATAAAAGCACTTTAGCAACAGTTACATGTAAATTATTTTGTATTATGAGTTGTACTAAAATGTCATTCTTAAACTTTTTCTTCTAAAATTATCTCTGTTTTTTTCCCCTAAATTAAAACTTGAACTTATTAGAATTTTTAAAGGCAGAAATTTGACCATTTTTACTGTTGCAAATAATCTGTAGTATGCCATGGTTCAGCTGGATTATTTGTGGTTTCTGTATGACCATGTTATCTTCTTCCCTCCCTCTTGCATTCTATAAATAAAAATAATTCCATTTTAATGCAGCCTATCCTTTGATATAATGTGTATGGAACAGACTTTTCTGTCTATCTGTCTAGCTATCTATCTGACTAACTAACTATTTGCATTATATTTACAACAGCAAAGACTCAATTGCACTCTGTGTAGTACAACTATTTACAGCAAGGATGCTACAGAAAGCGAGAGATGACCAATGTGTTACTTCCGTTCATTCTAAGCATTACTTAAATTCTGAGGTTGAGGTTGTTGTAGAAAATTGGTGATTCTCTGAAAGAATTGGCCCCAAGAGTTTATTTTGTTTTCACTTAGGAAACTCGTAATACAACCTCCAGGATGCAAAAAAGACGTCTCTTGCTTTTTTAGTCTTGCTTGGAGAAAGGAAATGCTTGCCTATTAGTGGTTCTAATTAGTATAACATGTCTCTTCTCACTGAATAGTCAGTCAAAGCTTGCATTAATATTTTCCCTGTAGATTTTTATAATTTGTAACATTAGGGCAATGTATCTTTGGCTCCTGTACAACTCCCCTGAAAGTTACTACCACAGGTCTTCCTTCTCTTTGTCACTTGGAGCAAGCTGAAAACAATAAAGATTTTAGAGGAAAGCCATTCTGTCTCCTACCTCTGTGCATAATTCTCAGATGCTTCAGTGCAAGTTCAGCTTCCCTGCAGGAAGGAAGAAGCAGCAGCTTATGTTTGTGAAAGGCTCCAAAGTGGACCTTGTCCCCATGCTCAGACCATGACCTCTCCCAGGCTAGAAAACTGAATGAAGCCTAAATACAATCTTATTAAGAAAATGATTATGGAAACCTGAGCCAAACCTGCAAACAGAGCTCTGTGCACCTTAAGCCATAAAGAAATGTCCGGATGAACCCAAAACTTCATTTTCTGTTTTTGTCTCTGAACACACCTAACCATACCAAGACCTGTCCCACTCTTCAGTTGTGCCAGAACAACCAAACAGATGTCTATGCTCTGCCTGGAGTCCAGGCAGGTCCTACTTGAGGAAGCAGAAATAAAAGCTTTAGAAACACCAAGAGATAGAAGGTGACAAATAGCATTATATACAATATTTGCACATCATAGTGAAAAAAATAAAGGAAAAAGATGTTTAAATAAACACAGTCTTTAAGCATTATTTGGGCGGTTTTTTTTTTGTACACGTTCTCTCCTTCTAAACCCTCAGGTGGAAATTAGGCTCACAGAGACCACTGATGTCCTCATTTCATACCATCCAAAAGTTCAGCTGGATTGAGTATTCAAGAATATGTTTCTGGGGGGAAGGAGTTAGCACAATCACCACTTGCAAATGGTCTATGGAAAAAAGAGAGAAATTAAATGGATCTTAGGCCCATATTTAGTGAATAAAATACTGAAGTTCCCTCACACACGGATGCCAAAGGTAAGCTTGGTTTCTTTAGCTCTGTGTGTATATAGAAATATAACACCACACAGGGTTACAAAGCAGAAGCTATGCTATGTTTTCTTAACAAATGAAATATAGATACTTACATTAAAATTAAACAGTCAAGGCTTTGTTATTGTAGTAGAGCCAAACTAATGTAAAAATCCATAGAATAAATAATCTATATAATCCTCCAGATAAAGTAATTCAACAGAATAACTCATATCTACTCCAAGAATTTGCTTATGCCTGTCTGCATGACTAGGTCTCCATCTTTAATTTAAACTGCAAATAGAATATGCAGTTATCTTCTGCGGGGCTTGCAATTGCTTTTCTCTAAATTGCTTGTAGGATTCATCTGGTCCTTAATCTGGACGGGACAAGATATGTCATACAGAGAACCCTGTTCACAATTTTGGTTCAGGTTTTCGTAATCAATTTCTTAATAGGATTATGTTCTGGGTTCATTCAATTATCTCAGCACAGAGTCTAAAGTTTTCCTCCATATGATGCTTTACAGCAACACTCCTATTCTTGCTGTGACATGGAATAATGTCGTTTACTCCTTATGTATTTTTTGCTACTGACAAACAGCCCAACTGACAAAATGCTGAACATGTCCTTAAAAAAAAATGGAAGAAAAAGGTAGCCATCATTTCCAAGCCAAGTATACAGCATGAAGGAGAGATACTCTGACTGATTAGAAAATATTTAATTCAAAACCCTCATACACATGAAGTGTTAGCTGTCAAAGAAAGGGGAAAAGCAGGAATAAATAGGATTACACTTCTCTGAAATCTGGAATTTCACTGCTGGTTTCCATAAGAACCAGAGACACTTCTTTGAAAATCCTGATGGATGCCACTTGTAGCCGCTTCCTCGGTGTGTGACAAGCTCCTGAGGGCTGCTAAAAAAAGTCCTCAGGCAAAAAGCAAGCCAAGTTTCTTTTTGTTTTCTTTTTTTTACAGGTTCTATCCAAGTATTTTGACCCCAAAATTGCAAGCTTTAGAAAAGAATAATACTGCAGGTCAGACTCTTTAGTGGTTACACCAGGTGCAAGGATATTAACTTCAAAGAAACACCATGAAAGACATTCACAGGACTTTGTCCTACTCCCTCATCTTGATAAAGAAACAAGAGGTTGGGGAAGGGGGGCAGGGAGAAGGGAAGGGGTTGTTTTTTTCATTAGGTAAACAGATGTACACTTGGAGCACCTTGTCAATGAAGGGCCCGGCAGCTTGCCAAGGGACATTCAAGATGAGGCTCAACGAGGCCCTGGGCAACCTGGTCTAGTTGGGAGTGTCCCTGTGACTACGGGGAGGTCGGACTAGATGACCTTTGAAGGACCCTTCTGGCTCAGATGATTCTATCTCAAAATTTTTTATTAGAGCCATAAAAAACAAGGACTTACACCAGTGTTCCCACTGCTAAGTGTGATTTTTTTTTCCCCCTGGTTAAAATTCATCCTCAGAGCAAAGATTTCTGCAAAGGAAATAAATTATAACTGAAAGAGCTTCTCAAAAAGTTTGTTTCAACTAATCAATATTATTAATAATAATAATATTACACAAAACAACATTACACATTTTTCCCAGTTGTTAACTTTAAAACCCAAACTTAATGTGATTTTTGTCAGTTTAAGGACCAGCATACATCTTATGTTGCATAAGGGGAGAAACCAGGCAGTACCCTGTGAAATCCGGTCAGAGGCATACAGTGGAATTTGGCTTCCATTGCAGACACCTTCCACTTCAGCAAAGCACCTGGGTAGGTTCCCCTTGCTTTTTTCTTTTTTTTTCCTTTCCTTCCCCTACTCTTATAACCCTCCATAGCATCAGTCCTCTGTGAGGGAACCTTTACACATGAGTCAACAGGGGTCAAGCACACCTCAGGGCATACTCTTTTCTCTGAGCACACTGGAAGGTGAGCTCAGCTGTGTCTGAGGATCTAATGTTCCTTATACAAGTATGAAAAGTCCCAGACACTTACTCAGGGAGTAAGATAACAGAGTAACAAGGCAGGGTTACCAAAGAGCAACCAGAGTCCCAGCCCCACGATGCTGAGCAGTACATGCGAATAGCACTGCATTTCCCTAGATCATCCCTGGACATCTCTATAATCCCTTCAGACAACACTTTAAAAACATAATTTCCTAATAGCCTAAGGCAAGGACTGCCCACAGCTCCTTTAAATGAGAGGTCATGCCAGTCCCGTCCCACTGCTGACAGCTCTGGGGTGCAGCAAGGCCTGGGGGCTCTGGTTTGCTGCCCGAGGGGACAGCCAGCCCTAGGGCAGTGAGTGGCCAGAGGCCTGGAGCTGGAGGGGGGACCCTCTGGGATTAGGGCTGAAGAGTGGGCATGTGGGGGAGGAGGATTTGGGGAGAGGAGAAGGCATGTTTTGAGCGCATGCAGTAAAGGTAGTAGTAACCCACGGTTATTGTGGGTATCCAAGAGCTTAATTCTGGGGACCTGTGCTAAGCACTTATTGCACAAAATTCTGACCATTCTGCCAAAACCCTAATGACAGTAGAGAATGAGGTTAAATGAATAGATCTTTCACTAAATGTATGTGTTCCTGAAGTTCAAAGTGGTTTCCTAATTCACTGAACAAATCCTCATTTGCTAGGACATTTCCAGCCACTTCAGTTTAGAAATCCGGTCAATTACTAAAGAGAGGGAAATTGGATTATTCCTGTATTTATCTTCTAGTAAAGAAAACTCTTGCAGACTATACTTAGCAACCTAAGAGGGGAAAAAACATGACGCACTTCAGAAGGATTTTATGTCCTTGTGGGAGAAAAGACCTTATCCTGATTGTGACAGTATTCTGACAGTATTATAAGAAAAAAACAATGCATGTCTTTAAATTCATTCTGTAAATTAGGTGTTATACCTATTTATTCACTAGAAAGTATAAGTGAATCATAAACCAAGATATGTTAGGAAAAATAGGAAACAGAGTGTAAAATACACAGTAGATGGTTAAGGCTCATGTGTCTGAGAAGTCAAAGCCAGACAGTCTAACTAGCCACACCATCAGCACGAGCTGAGGTAAAAGAAGAAATAAAAGGCTTTCCCAAACTTGAAACACACAGTGGAAGGCGCTCAGAGGAGGATGATTAAACCTTCTGGCTGACAGATGCCGTTCTCCACTGCCCTGAGTAGACACAAGGTCTCTGAGTAGACAGGGCAACTGGCTCTGGAGACGTCTCCACACCTTTCACTTCTAGTTAAAGAGCTGAAATTGCTTATTCCAGTTGCAAAGCAGTAGATTTTTCTGATGGGTGAGACTACGTGTGTGCATGTGTGCAGACAGGTTTCAGACAAACACACTTGAAGCTTTGCTCTTCTGGCAAGAAGAGGGTTGAGCAGGGCATGCAATGCGCTGCATGGAGGTAAGGAAAGAGCAGATGCTCAGGCTTGATACCAGGGCAAAACTCCCAATCTGAAAAAATGTATTTTGAGATGTTTAACATCCATTTGGTGCAGACATAGCCTGTGGGTGGTCATTTTAACCTTCACGGTTCAGAGGATGTTTAGTAGGGCTTCCAGAAATGCACCCATACCTGTCTCTAAGGGCTTTAAAATCAGGACAGTAATATTTAAATAAACTAAACCAGCTACAGAATAGGATAAAAATCTCCTCAGGTTAAAGAAATGACACTTTGGCAACTGTCGTGGTTTCAGCTGAAATCACTGAAACCGGACCA